>CM055748.1:6004197-6061697 GCA_029465975.1 Dallia pectoralis | reverse complement strand
ATAGCAGGCACTGTGCAGGCAAACACACACACACAGGAACAAAAAACACAAACAGCTTCATTAAATTAATCTCCGGAGAGGTACCACTTTACACACAGCACACAGGGCCAATGACTTTTCTCCCCTGCTGTTTTTAGTTTCTCCCTTCATTCCTTTCCCGTAGGTTTCCTTAATCGGTAGTGAAAGTCGGGCATCACTCAGATTCTCCGCCCCCGTAATTAAACAGCAATTAGAGCAGGAAATGAGAGCAGCGATCCAGATACAGGCAGGCGCAGGTGTCTCCAGGATCAGATGAACACAACGCTGTGGACTCGGTCCCCTACATGAATCCACAGGCATAGATCACGTGCAGGCACACTTGCACTTTCTTTAGTGTAGATGTAGTCTGACAGGATTTTTTGAAATAGTTTATATGATGTATATGTATGTACACTGATGAGCCAAAACATTATGAATAATACCTAATAGGCTGTCGGTCCTCCGTGTGCTGCCAGAACTGCACCAAACCGCTCTAAAATACCCCTAAAAGTGTCCTGTGGTACCTAGCAGAGATGCTCACAAGTCTTTGTGCAAAAGTCCAAGTCAAGTCTTAATGTATAATACAAATGCTAGCAGGAAACTGGATTGCTTAAATCTCTTTGAAATATAATAAAATACTCTAAATATCTCAGTTTTTATGAATGCAATGAATTCATTGGAATTTGGCACCCAATAATTTACAAAAAAATTTAAATATACTAAGAAACACTGTGATTCCAAGAAAATACTTGAATATATGTCCGGTAAATCTACAATGCAGCACCAGCATCTTTGTTGCAAGGAATCAACAATATAATCTATGGTTTACACAACGCACCACTTATATACTTTCTTTCTCCTTTTTTGTCCGTCTTTACTTTGCAAACTGAAAAACTAAACCCATGCCATATATGGCGCTTTTCCACTACAAAGAACCAGCTCGACTCGACTTAACCCGACTCGGCTCCGCTCGCTTTCGCTCGGCTCTCCATTGCAAATAGTACCTGCGCAATAGTACCAGGTCGTCATAGCGACGCGGCAGGAGTACGCGTCCGTAATCGCGTACTATGTTGAGTATGTACTACATGTAAATAAGAACGTACTTTGTGACCGTTAAAAAATGGAGTCCGGACGTATTGCATGCGCCGTGTTAGAATGCTCTACTTTTATAATCTACCGGAAGCATGTTTCATTCAGGTCCGCGTCCTCCTACCAACACTCGCTACCCACACACACATAAGACAATGGAGGAAATCGAGTGTATGCTGTGTTTGATCCGCGAGATGTGGCTGTTTCTCACGGCGCATTCTTTCGGTTTGCCATAGTATTCGTAATGGATAATATGTACAGCTCTCACGCAATCTCTGGCCAAACTATTTATATATATATATATGGTGGGATTACTCAGGATACTACATCTGGCGCGTGCAATGATGATGCAGTGAATAGTGACGATTATCTGACCAATCAGCAGTCTGCCGTGTTTTCACTTCACATTTTAGTATCGCCTCAGTTCGCTCAGAACCTCGCCTGAGGTGGTACGAAAAAAAGTACCTGGAAGCAGGTACAGGTACAACTTTTACCCAGTGGAAAACCAAAAAAGCAGAGTCGAGTCGAGCTGAGGCGAGCTGGTTCTGTGCAGTGGAAAAGCGCCAATAGTAAAGACACAGTGTAGCCTTTCGCTCCAGTTTGCCTATTCATCTCAGGGTCCAGAAAAACAGATTCACCCACACACACACACAGACACACACACACACACAGACAGACACGCACACACATACACAAGGAGTGTTGACGCTACTGCCTTACGGGAGGTCAGTGTGGGTCAGTGTTCAGTATTAATGGTGCTACAGAGACCCAGTTAATCTTTTGTAATGACAAGAAACTGGGTCTCTGGCAAAAAAATAACAGACACAGAGAAGTGCTAAAATGTAATTCACATGATTTATATCATTGCCTGTGTGTAGCTGTAAGTATGTGGTCTCACATTTTTGTCGATAATTTTTTTCCGTTCTTTGCTTTTTTATTTTGTTAGGATTTGAGAAAAATAATTAAATTTTTTGGGGCCGTGGTGGTGTTTGATTGCTAGTATGGATATTAGCCAGTGATAAAACAAATCTTTATTCCAGTTACTAATTCTCATTACAGTCATATCAATCGAATTAAATAAGCAGAATCCGAGTCACAGTGATTATGAGAATTGGATGTTCATCGTTGATTAGTCATGTCTGTGAATTCCTGTCAGTCACATAAACTAATTGAGATTGTGGATGTCATGTCATGGACCGAGGTCACATCCTGTTGATCTTGGTTGGCGGCCTTTTGTTCACGTTTTTTTCTTTCCTATAGCTGGTTACAGAACTTTTACTGAGTTGTGTAATACTTATTAATGTGTGTGCCACCTATTAAAAGTCAACAAGCAATCATACGGTGAGTGACTTCTAATTACCAACACGCCAAAATACACAACTAAATACTACCAATAATCCGTTTAGGCTTAGGCAAGCTACCGTGGTAAAGATAGGAGATGTTTGTGTGTTTGTGTGTGTGTGTGACTGAGAGAGTGTGTGAATGTGTGTGTGCAACATGGACACATTAAGCGGTGTTGCAAAGAAATAGTCACGCGAGTCTACTCGTAAAAAAACAAGACAAAGAATGAAATTGAGAGCAACGTGCCATTCTGTCTTCTGTTACATTACGGTTAAACAACGTGTTTCGTCATCCTGTGTCCTAACACAAATTGAATTGTTTGCACCGTTTCATCAAACTACCGAGGTCATTTTCGACGGTGTGTGAACAATTTACCGATTGAGGTCTCTATATTTCATATTTGTGTGTCTGGTTTAGCTCACTTAGATCATGACACATTCAACTCTTTGTTGTGGGATTTATTCCTACTGGAGTGTCCTGCGTAAATATACACATTCACTACTGTTAATAACTTGAGATAGGACTTTAATGAAGGACTGTAATGGAAATATAATATTGATTGTTGGTCATGCCTGGACTTGATGTACTTAAATTGAATCAGAGTATTAAACTGAATCAGGGTTTAAAACGGAATCAGAGTATTGAATTGAATCAGAGTATTAAACTGAATCAGAGTATTAAATTGAATCTGAGTATTTAACTGAATCTGAGTATTAAGAAACTCTTCTCCCCAATTTTGGTGAATGCAGTCTGTGGTGTATTAATTTGACATGCCCAGTTAGCCGGTACGTTGCTAATTAAGTGATTAAGTGTTAATGTTACTGTTTTTGTATTCAAATTATAATTTTGGTAATCACAAACTATGCATGTTGCCTGAATCCATATTCAACTGGTAGGAGATAAGTACATTTCAGATTAAAACTACAAAAAACTGTAATTTTTCATGTATCCGTCTACGAGTTTGATTCGTTTTAACCCAAATGTCATTTAATCTGATTGAATACAAGACAGACCATCATGTCGTGACCTCTAAACCACACACTCTTAAGACTGCTTGATAAACCCCAGTACTGTCCAGTCTCTTTTTCAATCAGGACAATCGTCTCAGAGGACGGCACATAAAAACCCAGCGAGGACTCGTTTTATTGCCAATTCGCAATGAACTCCAGATCTCGTTGCTGGAAGATGGAGGCTGCAGCTGTTCTACTTTACACTTACTATCTCGATGGCTGTGGTGTTTTTTTCCCCCCGAACACAGACAATTCAAGGTTCCTTTTGGCTGCAGGGCATTGTTGTTGTACGTTGACAAGAGGTTCTTTATCTTAATACTGAACTCATAGTCCTTCCACTCACAGGACTATTAGTGGAAGGCAGTTACATCTTCTTTCTAGCCTCAGACGGTTAAATTTAATCTGCTTTCTTTAATTGTTTCAGTTGTTTAGACGATACTAATAATTACGGCCTATGGGTGTAATTAGAGTTGAAAGCCTTGCTCTAAAAAACGTTTTTAATGGATTTTATTTACATCTTTGTTAAATGCACACTCTGACCCGTTTGCAGCAAGGCTGAGAGAAAGGTGGGCGACCTTTCACCTGGATTTACTTCTAACATCTTCCTCCCTGTTGTTCTCTATCGCGTCGATTGCGGCACGGCCTGGCGTAGATCCGCGTCGGTTGGGCACGGCAAATTCCTATTGCCGGAATAAAGTGTTCACCGTGGTGACAACAACAGACGGGCACAGCATTCGCCACACAGACAGCTTGTGGCATATAGCTGTCCTTCCCTATATCGGCAGCCAGGGGTGCCGTGACCGGACTGGTGGGAACCGCTCCTGCCATATTCAACCATAGCATGGCTGGAGTGAAGCTGTCCGCTCCGCTAATGTTCACCGGCGGCGTGGCGTATAGAGTGGCAGTGAGACTGCATTCATTTAGACGCCGGGTACACATCGAGACGACAGGGACGCGCTGCCGGGCCAATCAAACACACAGACACCAGAGGGACATGTGACACGGAGCTAGCGCGTAGAGTTAGCTGAGAGTGTACAGACGTTATGGGCCTGGTTGCCTGGTGTGGGTGGATGTGTGTGGTGGCGTTTTGCACAACTGTAGGATTCAAACGTTGAGACAGAAAGCAACACTAGATATATGACCAATATAAAATAAGATAGGGTCATTTGCATAAATCGGTGTTGATTTGTTACTCTTCTGACTTTAAAGATGGGTTCTACATTTAGGTTATATCTACACATTAATGTTTTCTAGTAAAATTCAAGTATTATTTTTAAGTAAGAATCAGGTTTTCTGGCCCATCATTATTAACACACACTCTGTCTATAACGTCATATTGCCTTTATCTATGATCTTATCAGTCTCTTGTCTGCTGACGTAATTTATTTTTATTCTGCCTGACTCCACTACATCACTACGGACAGACAGACAGAAACCAATAGCAACGAAGAGATAGAAAAAAAGAGAGACAAAGACAGAGGGAGTGTTTTCCTGACAACAGCCATATTGGCATAATAACATTAGCAAGTAGTATTTGCATTGATCGCTGTTGATTCTCTTGAAACTCTTTGGCATTTCCTTCTGGGAAGAAAGGGCAGTGTTATTCATTCGGGTTGTGTGTGTTTGTTTTTTCGGACGTGCATTGTATTGATTTGGGACGATGCTTCTGGGCTGATTAGGAGGCTGGATAACAGACAGTGTCATTAGTCTGAGTGAATTTGGGAAGATGGGAGGATAGGTGTGAAACTGTGTGTGTGTGTGTGTGTGTGTGTGTGTGTGTGTGTGTGTGTGTGTGTGTGTGTGCGTGTGTGTGTGTGTCTACTGTGGCTGATGTGGAGATTTCTTAGACTTCTCATTTGATCAATGCTTTTTATAAACAGGGCAGTTGAAAATCATTCAGTATACTGTAAGGCCATTATTTTGCTTTTGGCAGAAGCTTTATAATGTCGCTATAACTAAAAACAACTAAACAAGCTAACTGAATGGAAGATCGAGAGATTGATAGCGCTGGGCAGCTGGAAAATAGCTAGCCCACTGTTGCTCGAGACGACCTGGGTTGAGGAACAACGCAAATTCACTACATTTTGCAACGTTTTAATTCAATTCTGGGTTGTTACAGTGAGGGGTAAATGGCTAGCGGTCTAGTGACTACCTGAAGCATTGTTACCTACACTTGGTCTACCGTTGACGTCAGGGTTTTGGCGAACGATAAACAATATGAAAATAGTTCTGTAAGGACTCATCCAACTCTTCTAGCACTTGGATCAGGCACACCTGAAGCTTGAAGGAAGAACACACATTTAACACCCATTCATACATACAACAACAAGCAGCCAGCTGCCTCTACTATAAAACAGCACAACCATCCTAAAGACAAATATAAAACATGTGATTCCTCCGGTTGAAGAACATATAATTGTCACTGGCTATTTCCCGATTTATGATTTATAAAAGTATGACAGATGTGTACGTGGGAATACTGTTTGACCTCGATATCGTTCGGAATTGGACAGGAATCAGTTTTTCTCCAGTGTAATTGGATTGGATCAGTTTGTAATAGACATATGATTGGACACCTTTCATACATGCTCTTTTAATCTCTTCTCCTTCTTGGGTTGGGGGTGGGGCGGGCACGGAGCATATGTGTTTGAGAGTTTGTGCACCAATGTGTGTGTTTTGTTATAAGCCTGTCTGTGTCCATGCTCCGCAAACCCTGAGGAGGTTCTTTGTCTAATCTCTGTTGGGATTTCAAGGGTCATCGACCAGGCGTTCTTACTCAACGCTCTCATTCAACTGTGCTTGTGACCCTGACTATCCACAAGTTAAACACAAAAAGTATTTTTTAAGAGCGAACAATAAGGGCAACCACAATCAGAGCAGTACTATCTCAATAGTAAAACTGCAAACGTGTGTGATGGCAGCTGTAGCAGCTTCTGCGTCGGCATCCACACCATAGAACAAATGTTACGCTAGTCGCGATCCTTTAGCGAACATGCATTTTTTTATTTAATTTTTATTTCAGAACTTTCCCTCCGTTTTTTTAAAGAGCATAGATTTAGGGGTATGATACAAGTGAAATAGCTTTTGTTGCAACTTGTGGGAGGTCAAGTTATATTATTACTGGACTACTTCTATAAAATTCCACCCTTACACTTCGTCATGCTGATATCGTGATACCCGACTTACAACAAATACGTCTTACTAGCTGTGCCTTGGAATATGTAAATGAGACAGAAACACCACAAATACCACGTATAAGTTACAATCGTTTGCCTATCCAGACAATTCAGTGCTCTTTCTTGGCATTACTGTGGAACACAGCAGCTATATCCTCTCCCACAAGATTTTCCAACAATGCACCATTGTTTATATTGATCCCAACACCCCCAAAACAAAATGTCTAGGGAGCTATTGGATGGAGTCTGATACGGACATATCCATTGCAATTTACTCTCACACACTCACCCATCGTCACCTCACCCGTCCTCACCTCACCCAGTTTCCACCAGTTACACAGAGAATGAATGTTAACGGAGCTGAACGCAACTGTTCACTCTCTGTTAGCAGTTTAGCACACGCACACGCACACACACACACACACACACACACACACACACGATAAACACATGGGTAATGTTACACTGCAGTTTGGACTACACAATGTTTTGCCTGATACTCGATCCTGATACCGTGAAGGTAGCGAGAGAATGATGAACAGACAGGGATAACACACGGAGACTGAGTAATAGGCATAGAGTCAAAATGAGTGAGAGGTATACTCTGAGAGGATGCTAGAGAGAAAAAGAGAGATAAAGACAAACAGAGAGAGAGAGAGAGCTAAGGAGAGAGACTCAGAGAGAGAGAGAGAGAGAGAGAGAGAGAGAGAGAGAGAGAGCGTTAGTGAGACGGTCAGAGGGCGAGAGAGGGAGAGAGAGAGAGAGAGAGAGAGAGAGAGAGAGAGAGAGGGAGAGAGAGGGAGAGAGAGGGAGAGAGAGAGAGCGTTAGTGAGACGGTCAGAATGAGAGAGAGGGAGAGAGAGCGCTAAGGATAGAGACTCAGAGGGACAGGCAGAGAGAGAGAGAGGGAGAGAGAGAGAGAGAGAGAGAGAGAGAGAGAGAGCGCTCTGCTGCGTGACACGCTTGCTGGAAGGAGAACCCGGGGAGACAAAGCCGTGGCACTGAGGACAAAAGAAAAGAGAGAAAAGTATCGAGAGAAACGAATGAAGAGTGCAGCGAGAGGTTGTGCACGGAGCAGAGGAGAATGTAAGCACAGACCGTGAGAGTAAAAGGGGGAAATCCGGGACAGACGCACATTAGTGACACGCATTAACATCAGCAGGACAGAAGCAGAGGAACGTCAAAGAGGCTCTGAAGGAAAGAGAGGAAGAGAAGGAACTAGAGTGCCGGAGTGCCATCGATTAAAAGTGCTGATATCAGGAGAATGACAGGGCACCCCGATCCGTCTGGAGATCAACCCAAATCCTCCCCCTTCTCCTTGTCCCCCGGTGACCCCCCCCAACAACTAATTTCTCCGTGTCAGCGGCAGGAATTGAACAGAGACCTGATCAGGTTGCGCTTTCATCGCATCCCGCTGGAATTTCTCCAGCTCTTCTGGAATTCAGCTCAGCGCTCGGGCTTTGGCTGGCTTCCATCTGCTGTCGGACATTGTCGCCCTCTGATATTTTCTCCATGAGAGGACGGGGGGAGGAATATAAATACGGCTAATGAGTCTAATTAATTTCTGCACTGCAAGAACTGACTTTTCTCGTCAATGCGAAGACAAGGGCTTAAAGCCTGAGCTACAGAAGACATCCTCAAGGGAAGCTTTGCAGACTACTTTCGAGGTGGAGAACAGGAAAACAGACAACTGAAAGAAGACATCCGTTTCAATTTAAGGACGGGTATTTCAACGATCAAAGCTCGTGACATTTTATTTTTGTAGTCTCTCTCAGATGCTCTTATCTTTTTAGTTATTGTGAAATCTCCGGCCATCTACATATCTCCTGTGTAATTTTGTCCAAGTCTCTTTGGGCCAGTTCAGCCCGGCAATGCAGGTGTCGATAGCCTGTACGGACCCCCACATGAAACGTGGTAATGGGGACCACAAGAACGCCACCAGCCCGGGAAACGCCGTCCGGACCAAGTTCAGGACCGTGGCCATCATAGCTCGAAGCTTTGGGGCGTTCGCACCTCAACATCACATCTCCCTCAAAGAGTCGACCGGGAAACTTACGGGCATGAAATACAGGTGCGTGTCCGTGTGTTTGTTGGTGAGGCTGTGGGATAGTTTAGTTAGTCATTACTGCAGTATTACTTTGGGTAGATTTATTTTGTTCTTAGGTTAGTATCGTGTTTGATATGTAGCTTGAGAAATCTATAATTAATTTTTTTCTCCGTGTGACTTTTCATTTTCATTCACACTGACCGGTTTATGCTGTGTTTGTACATGTCCGTCTCATTTTTGTGGCATTTTCGGTTGGCTTGTGTGTGTGCAGGTTTGTGTGTGCAGGTGTGTGTCTGTGTATGTGTGTGTAAAAGAGAGATTCATTGTGGAAAGGTAAGGCTGGATCCTGAACGTGGCTACAGACATAAGTTATATCTGAAGGGAGATCAGAAGGATTTGAGCACTGCAGTGGGTTCACATTGGGACTGAACTGGCTACGGATACAATTTGAGATCTAATGCATAACATGTACTTTCGTCTATCCTTGTTTGAGAGAGTCAAGCTTGTCAGATGCTTGCAGCGTGTGATATGCGTTTGACATGCACTTGAAGGCATGCTGTATGTGTTAGCATAGCCACCAGTTTTGATTCACAGTCACACACACACACACACACAGTCAATGCGAGGTAAGTAAATGCCTTCTTATGGACTCACCTCGACAGGCTAAAAAGTGCCTAGGAGTGAGACTTAACCCTGGTAATAGCCAGAGTACACAGCTGTGATGTCCCCATCCACAACACCCTAGTGAGCCACAAGTATAGTCGGAACCAAAGTCTTATGCAATTGGGTCAAATGCTCAATTACATTCTGGGTCCACTCTTCCATATTGATTCCTAAAACAAGGCAGTTATTAACCAATAGCAATTGTACTAGTCCATTTATCTCAGTCAGTTTCATGGGTACCGTATATGTATTTCAATGTTCCTGAGTTGTACTGGTCGAGGGGCAAGCAAATGTCCAATATAATTAATAGATCTATTATGTCTATGCCTGTGCCAAGCAATGTCATTTGGAAAATGAAAACGCTGGCTCTTAACAACAGGACTTAACATTCACCCATATGTTGCCATATTGAATGGCTAAATAGAATTGTATACAGGAAATATCACAGCAATAACATAAGACAACAACAACAATCTATTGCTATAATCGTTCTCCACAAGCCCAGTGTCCATTTAAACCCCATCAGACGGGTGAGCGTCTTCTCAAGTTATACAGAGTTGTCTTAAAGTTAATTACGCCGTTGGTTGAATAAGTGGGCACACTTTGTAATAACAATGTTTAGCTTGAACCTGGCACAACACGCAGAATCTTTGTATTCAGAGACTTGCCTAACCATTGAGCTACCATTCAGGCAAGCGCCATACATATTGGGACTTCATAACGCTCTGCGTGTGCCAAATAACGTCATTTGGAATATGCTGACATCATTCAACCTAGTTTGGTCAAAAAAATTTGTAGTACGACCTGAGATATAATGCGGTGCTGTCACCAAGCAATTTCACTGTAGATTAACTTTTCTCAAACTTAGTATTTCTGCTTTTGTGACAAAAATTTAAATGGGTATGTGAAAAATAGCCTAATTAAATGAACAGAATTGTGCACTTATTTTATAGGCCTTATTTCAGTGTGGAGTAAATAAAAATAAAAGTCTTTATTATTTGCAATTGTTCAATTTTATCTTTGCAACACCATAGTACTATCAGACGTATACCAGTACAAATTCCAGATAACAGGTGTCAAATGTACATTTTACCAAAATATAAGCCACCCTAGTGTTATCTCAGAAATATCAATACAGTAATTCAAAAAGTTACAAAATGTATCTTTGTGTTACTCTATTGCAGAGCAACTCCTCAGCCACCTTCATTTTGACATGTATCCCCTCATAAATACATGTTATAGACTGAAATTAGCCTGTAGATCTTGCTGCGCTCATCGCATAAACATTCAGTTGACTCGGGTTTCGCTACCATCTGCTCTGCTCTGGCAGCTGAAAAGGAAGGATGGAGAACATGACAGTTGGTGAAAAAGAACCATATTCTCTAGAGAACGATGAGTAGGCTTAAGGATTGCCCTGAAGAGAATTATGTAGCCGGGAGTGTACAGAAATCGTTAATATTCTAAAAGGTTTGAATCGTGAGGACGTTTTTAGGTTTTCAGCAAGTTATAAAAGATATCAGCCGTTCGTCTGAATCTATTTGGTAGAGCCTTGTGCTTGAAATGCTAGGATTGTGGGTTAAAGTACCACCAGGGCCAGTACAGTAATGAATGCATTCAATACTGTCAGTCAATCGGGATACGAGCAGCGCTTAAATGCAATCCTGGCCCTGTTTCCACTTGAGAACTGAAATCGTTTGCTGCAATCAGTGCGAGACTCCTTTCGTGGCCAAACGGTGCTGCACAAAACAAAAGTCCTCAGCGATTTGAGCATCTCTAACCAATCTGAATATCAAAGCCAAAATGATATAAGATCATTCGTTTAAGTTTTAGACTCTTTACAGAGACCTGCGCGTGGTTAAGCATTTATCTGGAACATGGCGTTTAAAGTTGCTCGGCAAAAATCTTATTTCTCTTCGTACGGCCAAGATTGAAGGGGCCGATTGGAGACTGTCACAAACAACAAAGGGCCCTCAGGTCAACGGCGCTAACGAATTTCAGCGAAGACGAAACACTCCCGGCGTCATCGATTTCAATTGACCAAATGGAGCTATTTACAAAAGGCCACGGTGATTACGGGGGATGCCTCTGCAATCTTTATCCTAATTGTCTGGGCTTATACCAGCTCATTGGAGCATGGACGATAGCCCTGTGACTGCTGTGCTCGTACACATGACAACACACACACACACACACTCATACTGTATACTGTGTTATTATCACCAACAAAGCATTTTGAAGTGCAGGCTCTACTATGCTTTGCTCAGAGATGAAATGTTAAGCGATATTTTGGCCGTTTTATGCTTCCCACACTTTACATAAACACACGAATACGCATGGGCACACAAAAATATTTTTTGGAGCCCTTAAGGGACGTGAATGCAAATGTCAACAAATGACCCTGTAAAATCCCCAAAGGCACTAATATCCTCCCGGTTCTGTGATGGTGGCGGACAAAAACACTATATGCATGATAACATGAGGTGCTTAAAATCAACTGACCACCAACCATTTCCTCAGTCCACCCTGATCTATGACAGGGGGGCGTCTGGGATTGATTGACAGAGATGGACAGTCTGTGATGGACAGTCTGTAAGAGAATGACTTAAGGAGATGGGCACAAGTCAACTGCATTTAAAGAATCCAAGTTCTACTAATATATGAATTATGTCACTGGTCTTAAAATGAACTGCCTCTGCGGTTCTATGCGTTATGAAATAAGATGAAAATACAGTAGTGTTACCTCTCTAGTTGTGGCGCAGTTGACATATTGTTCATCTATATCCTCCTATGACTAATTGAATTAATCCGATTGATTTGACTGAAGAACACCTCCGCGCTGAATAGGCGTCGCGAGGTGTCAGCGTGTGGGTTAGGAAGCAAATCTTTGACGGTATTGGATGCACTGAATCAAATGGTCACAAAGCAACTGGTCTGCCTCGGGAAAAGAATCAACAGAACGATTATGTGTCAAGTATTCGACATTATGTCTTTTGGAAGGCATAATGTTGAAAACTTGAGGCTCGTGTGTTCACTTCAGGCAGGTCGAGGCTTAAGGAGGCAAGTTGGTTCTGCTCTCTGTGTGAGATGCATAAGCTCTGTCTTTATTACCTGTCGCAGAGTCACCCAGCTTCGAGAGAGTTGAGACAGAGAGAGAGAGTTGAGACAGAGTGAATTAAAGAGAGTCAATGAGCGAGAATCTTCATCCTGGGTGAGAACGTACTGACGGTAAGATTACATTTACTTTACATTGGAAATAACTGCAAGAGAGGCAAAAAGAGATGAGGATGTGGGAGGGTGAGGGGTTGGAAAGAGAGCAACTGTGCGTAACTCTGGATCTATTCTATTAATACCTCAGCAAAGGTCTGTCCTGTGGAATGTCTGAGGCATCCAAATCATGCAGACTGTCAGCCCCAACCACAAAGAGAAGACAGTTTTCCTATCATTTCCTGTGGAGATTGTGGTGCATTGAGCCAACTGCTAAAGAAGGTTTCTTTCTGCATGAGAGCCAAGGACCACCTAAATCCCTGTGAAGAGTAGGGGAGATGAAGAGGATGGACAAAACAAGAGGGGAGATGAAGAGGATAGACAAAACAAGAGGGGAGATGAAGAGGATGGACATAACAAGAGGGGAGATGAAGAGGATAGACAAAACAAGAGGGGAGATGAAGAGGATGGACAAAACAAGAGGGGAGATGAAGAGGATGGACATAACAAGAGGGGAGATGAAGAGGATAGACAAAACAAGAGGGGAGAGGAAGAGGATGGACAAAACAAGAGAGGAGGGGTGATGAAGAGGATGGACAAAACAAGAGGGGAGATGAAGAGGATGGACAAAACAAGAGGGGAGATGAAGAGGATGGACAAAACAAGAGGGGAGATGAAGAGGAAGGACAAAACAAGAGGGGAGATGAAGAGGAAGGACAAAACAAGAGGGGAGATGAAGAGGAAGGACAAAACAAGAGGGGAGATGAAGAGGATAGACAAAACAAGAGGGGTGATGAAGAGGATGGACAAAACAAGAGAGGAGGGGTGATGAAGAGGATGGACAAAACAAGAGGGGAGATGAAGAGGATGGACAAAACAAGAGGGGAGATGAAGAGGATGGACAAAACAAGAGGGGAGATGAAGAGGAAGGACAAAACAAGAGGGGAGATGAAGAGGAAGGACAAAACAAGAGAGGAGGGGTGATGAAGAGGATGGACAAAACAAGAGGGGAGATGAAGAGGATAGACAAAACAAGAGGGGAGATGAAGAGGATAGACAAAACAAGAGGGGAGATGAAGAGGATGGACATAACAAGAGGGGAGATGAAGAGGATAGACAAAACAAGAGAGGAGGGGTGATGAAGAGGATGGACAAAACAAGAGGGGAGATGAAGAGGATGGACAAAACAAGAGGGGAGATGAAGAGGATGGACAAAACAAGAGGGGAGATGAAGAGGATAGACAAAACAAGAGAGGAGGGGTGATGAAGAGGATGGACAAAACAAGAGGGGAGATGAAGAGGATAGACAAAACAAGAGGGGAGATGAAGAGGATGGACAAAACAAGAGAGGAGGGGTGATGAAGAGGATGGACATAACAAGAGGGGAGATGAAGAGGATAGACAAAACAAGAGGGGAGATGAAGAGGATGGACATAACAAGAGGGGAGATGAAGAGGAAGGACAAAACAAGAGGGGAGATGAAGAGGATAGACAAAACAAGAGGGGAGATGAAGAGGATGGACAAAACAAGAGGGGAGATGAAGAGGATAGACAAAACAAGAGAGGAGGGGTGATGAAGAGGATGGACAAAACAAGAGGGGAGATGAAGAGGATAGACAAAACAAGACAGGAGGGGTGATGAAGAGGAAGGACAAAACAAGAGGGGAGATGAAGAGGATAGACAAAACAAGAGGGGAGATGAAGAGGATGGACAAAACAAGAGGGGAGATGAAGAGGATAGACAAAACAAGAGAGGAGGGGTGATGAAGAGGATGGACAAAACAAGAGGGGAGATGAAGAGGATAGACAAAACAAGACAGGAGGGGTGATGAAGAGGATGGACAAAACAAGAGGGGAGATGAAGAGGATGGACAAAACAAGAGGGGAGATGAAGAGGATAGACAAAACAAGACAGGAGGGGTGATGAAGAGGATGGACAAAACAAGAGGGGAGATGAAGAGGAAGGACAAAACAAGAGAGGAGGGGAGATGAAGAGGATGGACAAAACAAGAGGGGAGATGAAGAGGAAGGACAAAACAAGAGGGGAGGGGAGACAGTGATCATGAATGAATAATTAACTTGATAAGTAAACACGGTTGGGTGTATTCTGGAAGGTGATTGGTGCTATGCATCACACTTTTACATAAGTATTAGACCTGGCCTACTGTCGATTGGGACACAAATACAAAGTGAAGTTATGTTTTCAACTGTAATATAATGTGGCTGCCGTGAAAATTGGTCAACATTGCCCTTTTAAAATTTGACACCTAATAATGTGGTTGACTTGCCAAAGCATACAGTATGAAATTGGAAAAAACACTCAGATTACTGAAAATAGTCCTTGACTGGATAATGATACAACTAGGCTACCATTAAGCAGAACAGCAAGTTGTCAGTTCACGGTTTACATGAATGAATGAACTTAGCAGAATGTCACATTTCCTTTGTGATCATATTTCAAATCAAAGCATAGATAAGAAAGACACAGTATACACATAACATCTGCATTGTAATTGCATAATTGCCTTACTTTGCTAATGATTGTGAAGCACTATTTATGACACGGGTGTCACAGAACTTGGATGTGTACACGTGGAGGACTGTTAAATAGTCCGGGGTGCTATCAAGATGGCAACATCTGCCATGAATTACACACTAAATTATTCTCAAACATTCATTGAAATTGACTTAGTATGATTTTGATTAACACATAATATGGCACAATGGAAAACGCCCACTGTTCCGTTGTTGGGTTCAGCCCAGAAAAACTCCAACACAGAAAAGCTGCTTTTTGACATGCTTATTTACCGATTTGAATAATTATAGGTCAAAAGCTTTTACCAAGGACATCTAGAAAAACTGGGCAGTTTGAGTTGAGGTGTTAACAGATTCAACTTCCACGTCCACTTATCACTGAGGCAACGCTAATCCAGAACTGCTCGCTTCCCAAAGCCGGCTATAAAGCCTAGCGTGTTACGAATCAACTGCCATCAGTAGTCGAGAGTGCGTTTGCTGAGCGTATGCAGGTGTGGACTAAGAAGAGAGGAGAATGGGATTAGAGAATGGAGGATCAGGCTAAGCTAGTGTCCGTTTTTTCCGGAACATTGGAGCGATCTGTAATGAGAATGGAGAAGTGGGGAACGAGATTTTCAGGCCACCGATCCACAGATGCCCATCGGTCGTAAAACGGCACAATATCTAAGCTTGTTTCCATGACAACTCGTCAAATAAATATCTGTCGTTGGCCATGAAATGAATTCAGTCAATTTGAAATGCTGAGAATGTAAGACACAGTCTTATGAATATGCACGAGGGATTTACCTCAATTGGATTTGTGTCTAGTTTGTAATGCCTCAATGGAGGAAGTATGAAGTATTTGTCACATGCTACCTAAACAGTATGCGAAGACTAACTACAACATTACAAAACACTTGTTTTGGCAAAAAGAGATTACATTTATGATCATTTAATGTTGCAAATAAATGTTATTGTTTTTAGGCTAGAATTATGCACATAAAAGCTAAGTATATGTATAAATAGGGATCCATCCATCAATACCACTTTCATTATCGATACTGATTCTGAGTACTAAACTTTGAATATCTGTCAATACCAAGTACTAATTCAATAATGACATTTTTATTTCATTGAAGTGCTGATTGCCATAACTTTTCTACAATTTTTATAAAATTCTCAATGCAACCAACACCTGGGTGTTCTCAGTATTGGAGCTTTTTTACACAACATTAAATCGTACTTGAATATGTTAAAAGACACTCCAACATAGTGCAGGGCCTTTGTGGAAATTCTATAGCTATGTAAAATGGGAGGTGTATTGGCATTGGACAAATGACGGCAGCAAAAAGCATACATGTGACAGACAGATGATATTCTGTGTAAATTGGCACTATAGCTTGTTATCATCAATCACAAATTGATCAAATGGCACTAGAGTAATGTTAGTCTCTTTACAAGATAGGCTAACTTGCTAATCGACAGGAAATTACACTAAAAGGTAAAGCTGAACAACACCAAACAGGTCGGCTTGCTTTTTAGCTATGCACCTGAATGTATTTTCAATTTACCTGGTTTTTACATAAATGGCTAGCTAGCATCAGCTCTCATTAGCCCACTATAATATTCTCTACTCTCACCCCTTGAAACACTAGCTTTGCACATTGGCAACTGGTAATTCCAGACTGCAGACATAATTGTTGTCGTTATTCAGTTTTCTAGGCACAGCCGGCATGTTTTTACGACATGTTTTTCACATATTGTTATAACCTTATCCGTTTCTTGGTATCGGCTCATCACATCGACTACTCACTATCCCATATTTTTGCCCAGTTTTGGACCCATTTCCTGTGGCAGTATTGGATCAGTGCACCCCAAGTCACATTATTAGAGATTTATCAACACTGGTGACATGGCAATACTGGATATAGTTGTGTTTTACACATATTTAAAGGACTGTCATTTTAAGGATACTTTCAACCCAACATTAGCTGGAGGTAAAAGGTGAAGTCCTTCCGTCCAGAAGACTCTTCTGGTTTAAAAAGCTTTTTCTCCTGTACTAAAGCATATCTCCTTTCGTCTGACGCCTTTTTTAATTGGAAATGCCACAATGTCACTCCATGATTTGCACTGTTTGAGACATGCTGGCTCGTCGTTTTCAGATGCCTTTGGGCACTTAAAATGGATGGAGATTAAACTGAAATCCATGAACTGTGACAGAAGGCAGCCTCTGGTGAGAGACGGAAATCTTGGCTGCCCGGTTCTTCTCTAGTGGTCCATTTAAAATGTTCTTTCATACCAGTTTTTTGGGTTTTCTGACTTTCGTAACGTCTGATTAATGAACCCCGAACATGTGTCTTTTATGTTCTATTCAATCTCGCCCATCTCCCTTGAAATTATATATCATTGCATACTGCCTTCCGTATTGTTCCATGTCATCATTATTTTGTGCATTGCTACAAATCGTTTTGTTGTATCTTATTTAAGTAACCCAATATAGACATGTTTATTCTTTAATTTCAGTCTTTTTTAGTTTTAGTCTAATATTACAATCTTGTTGACCTGCACTGTATTGGCACTGTAGTGGCACTGTATTGGCACTGTTTTGCCACTGTATTGGCACTGTTTTGCCACTGTATTGGCACTGTTTTGCCACTGTATTGGCACTGTTTTGCCACTGTATTGGCACTGTTTTGCCACTGTATTGGCACTGTTTTGCCACTGTATTGGCACTGTTTTGCCACTGTATTGGCACTGTTTTGCCACTGTATTGGCACTGTTTTGCCACTGTATTGGCACTGTTTTGCCACTGTATTGGCGATAACCAATACGATTGTTCGTTTAACCTGGGTCAAGGCTGATATTTGAAGCTATGTAAAATCGTAGATAGCAAGCTTATTGATTTGAAATTATCTATTGAGAATGCGTCTGTATGTTTATATAATGTTAAATATTCTCTACAGAGTCTCCCTGTAGGTGGTGTAAAGTCTGACTCTGGGGAAAGTAAACATGACTAATAATATCTGATTTAGTATACCACAACACTGACAGACTGAATGAAATAAACATTCCCTTCTGCTTACAGAAACACACACACAGATACACACACACACACAAACAGACTGGGATGTTCCCATATGGTTAAAGAAAGATCTGAATGTAATTTTAGCTTTTTTGTTTAACCAGTCAGTATATTTATCGTAGCATAACCCTAACATTAAGCTGACCTAGTGGATTAATTAATTGGTTTTCCCTTATAAGGGAATCCATCGAAAAATGCATAAATACCACCATTCTTAAGTTTGGGGTCACTTACAAATGTACTTGTTTTCCATTAAATTCAATTAGTTCAAATATAAGGTTAGAAATAAGCTTAATTCTTTTTAAATATAAAATATCTTGTAACTTGGTATGCGATTCTCAATTAATATTATAGTGTTCTGCAGTTATAATGAGAGTAACATTAACTGTATGCATAAAAATGTATTTAACTGTTTCAACATTGTGTTTTAAACTTTATGGTTTCTGCCTCCCCTTTGTTTGTTGTTTTCTTTGAAAGTGTACATTTCGACTCTGCGCCTGTGTCCTGCCTTGCAACTATGACTGAATAATCGACCAAAAAACTATGCAGCGCAGTTGGAAAGACAATGACTCTGTGGACTACCCCTACTGTCTCCCGATGGAGGTTTGGCCATCCCGGCAGCAACGTCGACGTCCTCAAACACAGGCCTAGCAGACAGCCCAGGGTTTACCCCAAATTAGTTTTGGAGAGGGGGCTATGGGTCCTGGGAGGAAGTTGTGCCCCTGCTGCCAAACCAGAAGAGGCTCGTGGAGGAGCTTCTACTCTCAGGGGAGCAATAGCACCTGGAGGAGGATAAAGTGCTCCTGCTACACCAATCGTGGGCGCTCTGTAACGAGCCCCTGCTGCATTGGGACCGGGCGATGGTGGGAGAGGCAATATCCTGCCGGGCCTCCCCGTCCCTGCCTTCCGGTCCCTAGCTTGGGAACTCCAGTGCTGGCTCCACCCACCAGGACTCCAGCTCTGGCTCCCCAACCTGAACCTCCTGTTCTGCTCTCCAGTCTGATACCTCGCTCTCTCGGCCCTCGCTCGTGCACCGGTTCCCCTAGGGGGGCGGGATGATGAGCCACTGCCACCACGACCGGAGTGGTTCAATGTAGTTCATTCCTGCCTCGGGGGTGGAGCCTCTCTCTGCTCCGGCGCCCCGTCCTGCTTCGATGGTGGAGCCACTCTCTTCCACTGCGCCCTCTCATGCTCCGTCTGGAGCCTCTACCAATCCTACGCCGGAGCCTCCACCAGTGTCTGTGCCCCGCCCCTCCCTTGGGTGTTTCTGGTCTCGTGGGCACAAGCCCGCGTCTTGAGGGGGGATTCTGTCAGGTTTTGGGGATAGGGATGTCTCTAGGCAACTCTATGTTGCCCTAGATTATAAAGCAGGGCCTGACAGCTGGTATGCATTTGTGTTGTCCCCAATTAGTGGCAGCTGCCCTGCGTTGCTGCTGGTTGTGGAACCTATTTAAGTTGCAGTTTGAACTCCACTGTTGTGGATTATTGTTTGAGCTATGTGCTTTTAGTTTATGGTTGCTGCCTTTCCTTTAGTTGTCTTTTTCTTTAAAAAAATTTAACTTTAAAGTTATACACCTTGACTCTGCGCCTGAAATTTACAGATTGTGTCTTTAAACTTCAAACTAGGGTCATTCCCGTGAAAACATTTAAATACCATGTCAGTAATGATTTTAAATATAAATCATGTTCAAGCTCTGACCTGAATCAAATTGAAAATCTGTGAATGAACTTGAAGACAACAGTCAATTGCCGCTGACTACAATCTATGACTCAACACAAACAACTCTGCAAGGTAGAATAGGCAAATATGCAGGGTGATGGAGGGTGATGGGGGGTGATGGAGGGTGATGGGGGGTGATGGGGGGTGATGGGGTGTGATGGAGGGTGATGGGGGTGATGGGGGTGATGGAGGGTGATGGAGGGTGATGGAGGGTGATGGGGGTGATGGAGGGTGATGGGGGTGATAAAGGGTGATGGAGGGTGATGGGGGTGATGGGGGTGATGGAGGGTGATGGGGGTGATGGGGGTGATGGAGGGTGATGGGGGGTGATGGAGGGTGATGGGGGTGATGGGGGTGATGGAGGGTGATGGGGGATGATGGGGGTGATGGAGGGTGATGGGGGTGATGGAGGATGATGGAGGGTGATGGAGGATGATGGGGGTGATGGGGGTGATGGAGGGTGATGGGGGTGATGGAGGGTGATGGAGGATGATGGAGGGTGATGGAGGGTGATGGAGGATGATGGAGGATGATGGGGGTGATGGGGGTGATGGAGGATGATGGAGGGTGATGGAGGATGATGGGGGTGATGGGGGTGATGGGGGTGATGGGGGATGATGGAGGGTGATGGAGGGTGATGGGGGTGATGGGGGTGATGGAGGGTGATGGGGGTGATGGAGGGTGATGGGGGTGATGGGGGTGATGGAGGGTGATGGAGGGTGATGGGGGTGACGGGGGTGACGGGGGTGACGGGGGGTGACGGAGGGTGACGGAGGGTGACGGAGGATGACGGAGGGTGACGGGGGTGACGGGGATGACGGGGGTGACGGGGGTGACGGGGGTGACGGGGGTGACGGGGGTGACGGGGATGACGGGGGTGACGGAGGGTGACGGGGGGTGACGGGGGTGACGGGGATGACGGGGATGACGGAGGGTGACGGAGGGTGACGGGGGGTGACGGGGGTGACGGGGGTGACGGGGGTGACGGGGGTGACGGGGGTGACGGGGGTGACGGAGGGTGACGGAGGATGACGGGGGTGACGGGGGTGACGGGGGTGACGGAGGGTGACGGGGGATGACGGGGGTGACGGGGGTGACGGAGGGTGACGGGGGGTGACGGAGGATGACGGAGGGTGACGGGGGGTGACGGAGGATGATGGGGGTGATGGGGGTGATGGGGGTGATGGAGGGTGATGGAGGGTGATGGAGGGTGATGGATGGACTCAAAGATGGCAGTGTAAAGGTGCAAGTTGAACTTTTTCAGCTTTGTTGGAAGCCCTGCCTGCTTTTACTGCTCTCGTTTTTCAATATTGTCATGGTAGTCTAAAGACACTATTTAGTTTTCACTCTGTGTTTCCCGGATTTCACCAATTTCAACGCCTCCCCTGTTCCTGTCATTGTCTTGTCATCACTCTCTCCAGGTCCCAACCTGGCCTTCTGTTTCCTGTTTTGTGCTTCATTGTTTGATGTCAGTCTTTCATGTTGGTGTGTGTCTTGTTTCGAGCTGTTTGTTCTGTTATTTAGATCTTGATAGATCTTAGATCTTGATATCTTCGATCTAGGCGTCTGACTTCTCCAAATTTAGAAAAAGGATGACGACCTGTACATTGTCACCCATTATTATGTTTAATGTAATACAATGGTTGGCCACGGGGCACAAAAGCCTTGGGCAATCATCCTCGTCCCTCCATGATATGGCGTGTGAGCGAACCTCAAATTTAAAGTCTCCTTTGTTGACAATAATAAGCAAATTCAGGGCTTCGTAGTGCCCGGGCAGGGCTCTCCACTACCCTTCTTAATCACTGTTAAGAGGAGCTGTCGATTGCCAGGGAAAGGGAAGTTTGGGGTCCCCTGCTAGGGCTGCTACCCCCGCGACCCGACCCCGGATAAGCGGTTGAAGATGAGATGAGACTACATGGAACAGATACGTGTCCCCAGTTGAGGTTTGAGAACCACTGACTCAGAGGAGCAAACAAAATTCCGCCTTGAGAATTCCTCCCAGTAACCTCTCGGGTCACGCTAACCGCTAGACGATGTGACGCACTGAATAGTTGATGTCTTCCCGACCTTGCTCATCTCTTTTTGTTCTGCAAACGCTCCCTTGGGCTTCTTCAAAATCGTCCACATCCTCACTCACAATTAGCAGCAATTGATTAGCAGAAGGTTATAGTGCTAATGACATGGGTAAGGCGAACCACACGTACAAACACTAAGTAAACATCTACAATACCCTGAATGCCAATGTGTCTACCTATAACGATGTGCCTTGTTCCGTGACACAATTATTACACATCAACAGGCATGTCATGTGTTAAACCAGGTTATATTTACATTATGAACCGGCCGAGGAAAATACCCATTACAAATTTGCAGTGCAATCAAGTAACACAATGTAACGTTCAGATGTGGGTATTGAAGATGTCATCAGCCAAATTATTATTTATGAATGTGCCAAAAGGCCACAAAACTACATACTACATATGTAGCACAATACATAGAGGTAATGGTCTACATATAAATTCTAATTCTAAAGTCAATCTTAATCCCCATTACCTAACCATTTCTCGTGATAATTAACTGTGCAGTTAGCCGCTCTGATCTACGTATGAAACAAACATGAAAGGTGCATATAAAAGAGTTGCAGTCATGGTAAACTTAATATTCCATGGGTAAAGTGTGTATAAATCAGTTTTAAACTTGCGATTCCAAAAGTCTTCAGGAGGTAGCAAATAAGGAAATCAGAGGTTTAGAAGAGCATTTCTTCCGCAATTTAGAAAGACAGAGAACGGTGGACAGGAAATCAATCAGGACAATCTCCACATAAGACCAGAGGATATCCCCTTCAAAATGGCCATGTTACCAAACTCCAATCCTTGACTGAAACCCCAAAAGCAAGTTTTTTTGATGCACGCCTGGTTCAACATTTCGGCACGTTGTGTTTGGAGGTCAAGCCCATTTTGAGGAAAAAGCCATTGAAAATATGATTTTTTACATGAATAGTGTGAATAAAACGGCAGTTAGACCTGGGTTGCATATACATTTCCATAGAGTTTGGTGGGAGGGGTTCTCTATTCAAAACCTGTCACATGCTACCTGGAAGTGTACAAATCAAAATAATGTAGCGTGTTTAGTTTTATTCAATAAGTTTAGGAATATGTAGGGTAATGTACATAGATGAAGATGTTGCGTGACAATATGTTAATTAGTGCATTTGACAAAATACTTTGAGACTTAAGCTACGTTTGATTCACCTTTGAAAAGACTTTAGCTAGGTTTGATTCACCTTTGATTAGACTAGCTAGGTTTGATTCACCTTTGATTAGACTCTAGCTGGGTTTGATTCACCTTTGATTAGACTTTAGCTGGGTTTGATTTAGGGGTGTGCGATATGACGATATTTAATCGTGGACTATTAAAATGTCTCCACGATTCACTTTTTCGGAAATATCGTAGAATCGCGCTCCAGTGCACGTTCTATTAGATGCAGATCTATGGCGTTTTTTCAGAGCTAACAACATGCAATGCGCGATGCGCTGTATGTCAGCGTGTTAACACTAGAAGCGCCAACAGCCCATGCCCCCGGGCGTTGCAGTTAGTAAATAAAATAAATATATAATGTTGAAAAGCTACAGCCTCGTCCTTCCATGACTTTTCCTAAATACGTGCATTTTACCTTGTCCCGTTTTCAGAAACTGGACGCGTTTTGGTCTGATCTCGTTTTGGTCTGATCTATATTGGACTCGTTTTGGTCTGGTCTTTATGAAACTGGATCCGTTTTGGTCTGGTTTATTTAAAACTCGACGCGTTTTGGTCTAGTCTACATGAAAATGGACGCGTTTTGGTCCGATCTATATGAAACTGGATATATGTAACGGATTAATTTGCTGCTGTCTCAAGTGCACTCATAACAACACAAATGAACACTGAGCGCAGTGCAACCGGTTAGTTTGCGTGTCCTGCTCAGGCAGACAAAAGCTGCGAGATATACATAGACAATAGATTGATTGGCTTGGTTGAATTTGAATAAACTAAAAAAAGAGGTAGGCCTACGTTTATAAAGAAATATATGTTTTACTAAATAAACAGAACGAAAATATAAAACGAAATTGATTAATGTATCTACCGGGTAATAGCAGAATATACCCGACCGTGACCAATATACAAACTGTAAAATACGTGTTTCATTGTCTACAGTGCCTTAGTTACTGTACTGTAATTACTATAGGCTAATACATTTTACAAATGTAAATGATCAAATTATACACTGTAGCCTAATGTTTTTATTTCAAGAGTCTGTGTTGCAATATATACGGCCAATCATGCCCAAATCATTTGATTGCGCGTCTCTTGTGATCTAAAATGTTTTAGTATTTATTACATCAAAATAGGACATACAGTTTGATGGATTTTCATTTATTCGATCTTTAGAAATTTAAATATCATATCCTGTGCATTTTAAAATCATGGTTTTAATTTTGTATTGTATGGTTACATAAGACAATAAATAGGCTACATACTATTTTAGTAAAATGTTTTACTTCATAATTCATTTAATTCAGGATGATAACACAGTAGATCATCTGATGCTGTAGATGGATGGCAGGTTACACAGTGAATGGATGGTGAAGCTGCGGATGAGAATGGGTGCTTCTTTGCACAATTGCACTTCCATTAAATATACACGTGATTAAAATATGCTACTTTAAATTTTTTTTCCCCCTTTTATGTTTTGTTACCTTGTATGTCTATATTTTTAAATGGAGATATAATTTGCTTGTATTGCGGCTCAGTAATTTGCAAAATAGTCTTAAAAAGCAACATGAAAAAGAATCGTGATAAAATCGCGAATCGTGATTTTTCCTGAAAAAATCGTGATATGATATTTTTCCCATATCGCCCACCCCTAGTTTGATTCACCTTTGATTAGACTTTAGCTGGGTTTGATTCACCTTTGATTAGACTTTAGCTGGGTTTGATTCACCTTTGATTAGACTTTAGCTGGGTTTGATTCACCTTTGATTAGACGTTAGCTGGGTTTGATTAGACGTTAGCTGGGTTTGATTCAACTTTGATGAGACTTTAGCTGGGTTTGATTCAACTTTGATTAGACTTTAGCTGGGTTTGATTCACCTTTGAATAGACTTTAGCTGGGTTTGATTCACCTTTGATTAGACTTTAGCTGGGTTTGATTCACCTTTGATTAGACTTTAGCTGGGTTTGATTCAACTTTGATTAGACTTTAGCTGGGTTTGATTCACCTTTGATTAGACTTTAGCTGGGTTTGATTCACCTTTGATTAGACTTTAGCTGGGTTTGATTCACCTTTGATTAGACTTTAGCTGGGTTTGATTCACCTTTGATTAGACTTTAGCTGGGTTTGATTCACCTTTGATTAGACTTTAGCTGGGTTTGATTCACCTTTGATTAGACTTTAGCTGGGTTTGATTCACCTTTGATTAGACTTTAGCTGGGTTTGATTCACCTTTGATTAGACTTTAGCTGGGTTTGATTCACCTTTGATTAGACTTTAGCTGGGTTTGATTCACCTTTGATTTCATATTGTTGTTGACCACGAACGGCAATCTGTTTAACACTTATTTGTTAAACACTCCACCACTGCGGGCAACAAATGAAGTGCTTAACGAGTGAAATAAAATATATCACAAATTCTACAATCATTGTAGACATTGTTTATCACCAAGGCCCGCCATTCATTAACCAAAAATGGTTCTTGATCAGCGTCAGGCAAAGACCATTTGAGGAGCATGTGTGCCGAAATCTATTTTTCTGTCTTGGAATGTTGAGCCCCTCACTCCCCCCTCGCTAAACCCCCCCTCCGCCTCACTCCCTTTGTCACTGTCACTTTGACGACATTAATATCCTGCCTACCTTGTGCGGTAGTAATTAACCTGACAGACAATAAAGCACCCTGTCCATGCCAGTCCTTCCCTCATTCCCCTCCCTCCCTCTCCCTCTCCAACTTCTTCAAACCCTTGCGATCCCAATCCGCTGTCACCGACCGCCCACCTCCCCTGTGATAGTCGGGACTCAATGTTGATGTGAATGCACGCCCCCTACGTTTATGACATATATTACGGCATTCCGGTTCTGGAATGCTGTTATTAGGAGAAACGTATACTCCACTGTAAGACCCGTCAGCCTGCCCCTCAACTCCTCTCGAGGCGGCGATACGTGCGTGTTATGTTCACTTGATAACAGCCTGTCTCCTAGAAACTGTGTGTGTGTGTGTGTGTGACTGTGTGACATGGCCTTCGCACACGTTCTGGTCGTAATAATTACCCCCGGGCCGGTCTGCTGGCAACGCAACCTGCTATTTTACACACACACTTCCCTGTCCGTTCACGCACACTTTTACATGTCCAACTATCCTTTGCGTCCTCTTTTACACAACGAAACGGGGACTAAGGGGCGCAGGGTTGGCATGAGACCCGTGAGTAGATTGTCTTCAATAGAGCCGTGTTACGAAACGGCCGCCGTCAGCCATCAGATCATATTATCCTCGCGATGCGTAACCACGCACCTCCAGGCTTCTCCCTCAGTCTCAGCCCTTCATAAACACTTTGTCATTCGGCTCCTTCGTTCACGAAACAACAATTTCCAGGAGCAGAAATCGGAGACGGTTTCACACGTTCTTTCACAGACTCACGCACGGCTTTCTGAAGATAAGGCACAGATGTTCTGTTTAATTAGAAAGATGCCCGGGGAGTGAAGGGAAGTCACCGCTTGAATCGCAGCGAGAAATGAATCTATTGATCGCCACTGCTCTCCAAATTCTTTAACGGGTTCCTATGTGTGTGTAAATATTGAATAACACAATACGCCAAGGTGTTATTTAAAGATGTGAAATCCAATTCGAATGTACTTGTTCACTTCTCAGAGTAAAATGGCCAATACCAAACAAAGGTTTAGATCCTTGCTTTGTTTAATTAATGGAATTAATATAAAACGAATCACAAATACACTGTAGACATTGTTAACGTTGGAATTAACTATTGTAGCTGGAAATGGATTTCCAATAAATACATAAGAAAGGTAATTTTTTAGTACAGGCTTGCAGACCATCAGAAATCTAGTCGTCAATTTGTCTGAGAGAATCAAAAGCGTTGGTGCCAAACGCTAAATGGCAGACATTGGACATTGGTTACTGGCATTAAAAACGTCCATAGCCAAACTTTCTCCTCGATTTCATGGTATCCAATTTGCAATGAACTCCAAAACAGCCAATTTACAGATATGATATCTAATGCCATTTTGGATTTTATCACGTTGCTCCCACAATCAAGATGTCTGTTTGAGAATCTCTACATGTTTTTAGAATGGTTGATCTGACCCGATTGTACTCGCGAAAGCCTCCATAACAGTCGTTGTAAAACAAATACAAATCCATTCATCTCTCACAGCGCAAAAAAGCATTTGTGAAAATAAGTAACATACAATCTAAAGAAACACAACAGCCTAACCAGAATATGTGAGGTGCACAAAAAGAGGTTACAACAGTTTTCTGTATCCAGCCTCCAAGAAATAATACCCAACTGTTCGAAGAGTAGAAGGTGCGCAGGTTCTACGGTGTCAGACGAGCAGAGAAGCAGTTCGCTTTCCATTTGAAGCATTGAATCAGTCATTGCTCCATGGCTTACCTCCTGCCGTTCTCATCGTGGCAACCCGATCTCCTTTCTAATTGGCGCATGTTAACCCCGATTTGATCTGTGTGAAAGTGTGTTGGCACAAAGTTATGCTTTACATTGGTGCCGGATGAGGTGAGCTTTCCTTTTACTTATGTCAAGCACTTCGAGTGTCAATGAAAAGTGCCGTATCAGACCAATCAATTACTGTTAATTATTTAAGGTCCATTAAACTGTAATCCAGAGAAAAGTCCATCGTGCTCTTTCGCTGCCTACACCCAATTGATCGAATTGTGCTTCTCTGCTCACAGTGGCGGGAATTCTGCTAGCAATGATTTTTCTCATTTTCCTCCAGTGTGTATAGACAAACCGCCTAGTGTGTTTTCCGTTTATAGTACATCCATGCATTTTTGTACAGTCTGTGTGTGTGTGTTTTATTTGCCGCCTTAGTGCGCATCTGATTCTGCGCATGTGTATGTTGGCAACCATTGCAATGTCGTCACGGTTGGTTCTCAAAGTAATCCCACTGGCTGTCATGATAGCCATGCTGTGCTTTATATTACCCTGTGCTCAACCGAGCATCCAAATGAACTGTCAAGTCAAGACTCCTTGAACGGAGCCTGCCGGCCATCTTGTGCCGCCGCAGGCCAGTAGGACATAGACATAACGCATCGCTGTGAGTTTCCATGGAAATGTTTAACCCATCTGCACCGATGCTTTGAAATTTGAGCCGAGAAGTCCTATTTCAGTCTTTACCTCTTCCTGTCACACTCCAGTGTGTATTATAACGAAACGCTGATATAAAAATTCCGCAAACTGTACTGTAACAGCAGCAGTCCACAGCGTCTAGGTATTCTCTCAACACACACATATTCAACCGCAAGCTAAAGGCATTTACATGTACATCATTTTACATTAAATCCAGTTTATTTGTGTGCGTGTGTCTGTGTGTGTCTGTGTGTGTCCATTTCTGAGGGAGTGAGAGAGAGGTAGAGATTGCTATCGCACTTTTGTTTCAGTATGTTCTTTTTTGTGCGTGTGTGCGTGTGTGTGAGAGAGATGGGGAGATGGAATGCATTGTGCGGATTTGTGTTTGGGTGCGAGGTGGTGAGTTATAGAATGTGCATACACAAATGTTGTGTTTAAAATCTGGTAAGCTCTAGGGACTGCACTTTAGTCACATCCCCTCTGTAGCGCAATTATATCATTTCTGTAGAGGGTCCGCATTTCAAACCAGATGTATATTCTCTTGTTGCATATGGAAACAATTCCTTACTATCGTACTACTAAAAATGTCATTTGCACAATAAGAAAAAGGAAACAAACAAAGTGTGCATGTGATGTATTGTCAAATGGAGTCTTTTATTTTCTACTGATACAAATGCATGAATTTGAAACGCTGTTGTCCATGGTAACAGTAAGATTGTGTGTTGGAATCCTGCTGTTTGGCTCCGGTTGTGTGTGTGCGTGCGTGTGTGTGTGTGCGTGCGTGCGTGTGTGTGTGTGTGCGTGCGTGCATGCGTTTCTGGAAATCTGACTGCATTAGCCGAGAGGGATAAGCATTTTCAAAATAATCTCACAACAATTGCGTTTTTAATTGAAAAACATTTTTATATTATCCTATTGGCAGCGAAGTTGCATATTTACATTCAGGCAACATATATATATATTATCGTTTTAACCAACTTGTGTGATGCTCGAGCAAAAAAGATATAGCCCAAAAAAAATCAGTCCCTCCGGACAGATGCAGCACACCAGGAAGGAAGTGGCGGAGGAAGTGGAGGAAGGCACATTTATCGCTCTTCGCGTAGAGACGGTGGTCCTGCAGCAATTGGAGAACAGCATGGACTTGGGCATCCTGCTCTGGGTACGCTGGGCGGTAGACCAGGATATTATTGATGTACACAACCGTGTGCTTCCCTGAAAACGTTTTTTTTTTTAAATAAGGTCATTTAAGAGAGGGTTGATAGACAAGTAGAGGTTAAGGGGAATCTTTTTTTCATTCGCAAAGAGTTAGGCATACTTGTCCGCCCAAGCTTTTTAGGTTCTGCCTAGACATTTCCTATAGGATTGAGGTCAGGCCACTCCAATACCTAGTGTTGACCTTAGGCCGTTTTGCCACAACTTTGAAAGTATGCTTGGGGTCATTGTTCATTTAAAAGACCCACGTGACCAGGATTTATTTTCCTGATTGATGTCTCCATTTCGTCATGTGCCCCTATCCTTGCAGCAGCAAAGCACCCACGCAACATGATGCTTCCACCTATGCACTCATACAAAATGCTGAAAAAAATTCAAGAGTAGTTTTAGGAACAACCATTAGTCTTGAAACTCATTGTACCTCTACGAGAAGTTCTAGAGCACAGAGTGCTTTATCCCTCAAAACTTTATCCCTCAAAGAACTGGAGGCTTTTCTTTATGAAGAATGGTGCAATTTTCCACTACACTACTACCCATCATTGGTGCACAATTTGGTGTAAGGAGATTGACAGCATTGCACTGATCTTAGGTATCAGTCTAAAAGGGGTATAGCTTAATTAGATTTTTTTAATAAATATTGAGGGTGTACCTCATTGATCGTGTAAGTGCAGACGTGGGAGTTTAAGGTAAATAAGGGAATATTGGTATCTGCCTATATGGAATAGAAGACGGGGATGTTTCTGAGACTTACTGAATAATATAAAATGACAGGGTTGTGGTGAGAGAATATTGAGAGGCCCGTTTAAAAGACAGAGAACTAGCATTGGCATTTATATATTCTGCTGTTGGGAAAAGGTCTCCAGCAATTAATCTCTGAGTCATTATCCTAATTTCTTACATTTCTCAGATTTTATCCGGAGTGACTTAGTCAACTCATTCATCTGAATATAGTAAAGTGGTATAAGTACACAATCAGAAGCGGAAGATTAGGCAGCCGACTGTGAAAAAGCTGCAGTAATTCAGACGTCATTAAGATTTGGCTGATAAGACGTGGTAGCTAAAAAAACGTTATTAATTGTGGAAGTACAAAAGCATTATTGCAGCCTCCTTTTCATACTTCTTTCAGGGGTCTGGGGATTTTTTTCAATTTGAATTAAGAGCCGTTTGATAGTTACAGTTTTTGTATAAGGTGAATAGAGCCTCAAGGGCCGGCTCACTGTAAAGAGGGCCCATCACTAGAAACCAGGCAGTCAGAAAAACTGCCAATGTAAAGGAGACTGGCTTATTAACCTATCTAGTTAATCAAGTCATCTAAACTGGAACAATTATTTTGGTAACAGGGACAATGGGGTTTTCCATTAACCGGCTGAGGTACTGACTCAAAGCAATATGCCCACTACACCTTGTTTCAGCTGACTTCCTGCTTGACTGAGCAGTATGCAGATGCTGAACACCTGTGCGACGACTGTCCCAATGGGATTGGTCGTGACAAACAACAGTGTAGCTTTTAATTGGACAAGAGGGAAAAGGGGGGGGGGTACAATTTAGTAGCGCTGTGATAAAGGAAATGGTCAGAAAGGAAAATAAATCCTAATTATTGGACGAATGAACCTGACAGGCTACAGCACTGCAAAAAAGAATGAAGATACAATTATAAGTAAAATTTCAGCGTTTGTGGTCTTGACATGCGCAAAATGCTTTAATGCGGTCAATTTATTGAAACTGCCCAATTCCTTCCAGCAGCTTTTCTCCCAGAGACATTTTCTGGAGGATATTTTAATTTGGTTTCGGAGAGAGAATTCCAACTCTGTGGGCATGCTGTATTAAAGGCAATCTTTGCCAGTTACGCTTATATCAATTGTTTTTCGGCCAAAAGCTGACTACAGCCTCTGTTGTATACATATATTTATTAATTTGAACATAATCTTCACTTGTGACTGATAATGCTAACCTAATTCAACAATTTAATATTAGCTCAACACTCAAAAATCTAAGATTAATTTTTTTCACAATGCATGTTTGCCCCTTGCTTCAGTAGCTTGTGTTGCTTCCTCAGGCTGAAAGTACTTAATGCAGCTGTTTATGTGACTGCCTATCAGTTCCTCACATCAACTAGTAGGAATGTTTGCCCACTCTTCTTCACAAAACGTCTCTCCAACTGTTTCATGTTTGAAAGCTTTTTCCCGCATGTAAGGCCATCTTCAAGTCCCCCACACATATATCATTGTCACGATTGGTGTGGTGGCGTTGCTACACTTCCATTTCGGTGATCCACTTCCGTGTTTTTGTTCTCACTAGCTGTGATTACTTCCTCTTTCACGTGGTCACAGCTGTTAGTAATCTGTCACTTTATGTGGGGATAAAAGGGGTCGCTAGCAAGTCACTCCTTGCTTAGCATTGTTGTTTGTATGTCACTGTTATTCGAGGTGAGTGTATTGTCGGCTACTGTTGTTTGATGTTCTGTAAGTCGCTATATGCGCATGTTTATTTTCATTAGCACCAGTTAGCTTTTTCGCCGGTTACGGTTTGTTTTATGTTTGTTGTGTACTTAATAAAACGACCTAACGGATTATACGGCTCCTGCACATGGCTTATTACGCTACACCGTACCAGCAGCGTGACAGAATGCTAAGCCCACAAGATAGCCAGCGGAGCCTGATGGTGAGTGGATTCCTCGGGGGGGCAAGCTATAGCGCCCCGAAGGATGAAGCTCACCGTCGCACCACGGAGCAGTGGGACTGGCGTAAGCCGGAGACGCCCGAAGAGGAGTATAGGCGCCTCCGTGCTTACTTCGGGTATGAGCCACCTATGCAGCTATCAGGGCTGATTACATCGGGTCCGCGGTCCTTCCCGGAGGAAGGCAAGAGGGCACCCCGAAGGCGTCCCAAGAAGGTTTTTGGGGGGGAGCTAAGGAGGTGTTCCGGGAGGACCGCGGAGAGAACACCCACGGTCCTGGTGCTGCAGGAACGGCCACCCACTGCTCCGGGGCTGCAGACAGGGGGAGGAAAACCCCTGGAGCTACAGCCACTACCCCCGCCGTGGGAAGACCCTTTTCTGCCGCCGACGTCAGGGACAGAAAAACCCCCGGAGGGGTTGGATGACCAGCCCACTGCCATTATTAGGACGTGGTGGAGGACATGGCTGGACTTACAGGAGCCAGCGCCTGAGATGGTCGCCACCACGCCTGCGCCTGAGATGGTCGCCGTCACGCCAGCGTCCACGATGGCTCCTGTCGTCCCGCCAGCGCCCAAGATGGCTGCCGTCGTCCCGCCAGCGCCCAAGATGGCTGCCGTCGTCACGCCAGCGTCCACGATGGCTCCTGCCGTCACGCCAGCGCACAAGATGGCTGCCGTCGTCCCGCCAGCGCCCAAGATGGCTGCCGCCGTCTCGCCAGCGTCCACGATGGCTCCCGCCGTCACGCCAGCGCTCAAGATGGCTGTTGCCGTCACGCCAGCGCTCAAGAGGGTTGCCGTCGTCACGCCAGCGCCCAAGATGGCTGTTGGCGTCACGCCGGCGCTCAAGATGGCGGCCGCATCGCCGCCCACAATGGCTGCCGCATCGCCGCCCACAATGGCTGCCGCATCGCCGCCCACAATGGCTGCCGCATCGCCGCCCAAAATGGCTGCCGCATCGCCGCCCACAATGGCTGCCGCATCGCCGCCCACAATGGCTGCCGCATCGCCGCCCACAATGGCTGCCGCATCGCCGCCCACAATGGCTGCCGCATCGCCGCCCACAATGGCTGCCGCATCGCCGCCCACGAAGGCCGCGCCACGACTACGCTCACGATGGCCGCCGCCACGACGACGCTCACGATGGCCGCCGCCACGACGACGCTCTCGATGGCCGCCGCCACGACCACGCTCACGATGGCCGCCGCCACGACCACGCTCACGATGGCCGCCGCCACGACGACGCTCACGATGGCCGCCGCCACGACGACGCTCACGATGGCCGCCGCCACGACTACGCTCACGATGGCCGCCGCCACGACTACGCTCACGATGGCCGCCGCCACGACGACGCTCTCGATGGCCGCCGCCACGACCACGCTCACGATGGCCGCCGCCACGACGCACCCTGAGCCGCTCAAACTGGCGGCCTCTCAGCCGCTCGAGATGGCGGTCGGCTACCGGGCCCTATTCAGGACTGGACCCGTCCTGATGGACTAACCCATTGGGTTTAACTGTGGGTCCTGTCTTGTTGCTCCCTTGTGGTTTTTGTTGGTTCGTTCGGCTATCTGGGGAGCTAGCCTTTTAGTGGGGGATACTGTCACGATTGGTAAGGTGGCGTTGCTACACTTCCATTTCGGTGATCCACTTCCGTGTTTTTGTTCTCACTAGCTGTGATTACTTCCTCTTTCACGTGGTCACAGCTGTTAGTAATCTGTCACTTTATGTGGGGATAAAAGGGGTCGCTAGCAAGTCACTCCTTGCTTAGCATTGTTGTTTGTATGTCACTGTTATTCGAGGTGAGTGTATTGTCGGCTACTGTTGTTTGTTGTTCTGTAAGTCGCTATATGCGCATGTTTATTTTCATTAGCACCAGTTAGCTTTTTCGCCGGTTACGGTTTGTTTTATGTTTGTTGTGTACTTAATAAAACGACCTAACGGATTATACGGCTCCTGCACATGGCTTATTACGCTACACCGTACCAGCAGCGTGACAATCATGATGGGATTAAGCAATTCTGTTTTAGCTCTGCTGGCGTGTTATGGATCATTGTCCTGTTGCAAGAGCTATGTTCGGTTCAACTTCAGATTTTTGACAGATGGACTCACATTCTCCTCAATTATTCATCAATAGTTTTGGTGTCTACACAGGTGTTGTCTAGCGAACATCAGTTGCTTCCTGATATTTCGTTTTGTGAGTAAGCCATGTATGTGCATTGTCTTTATGATCGTGAATCATGCAATTCTACTTAATTGAGGCATGAGAGGCTAGTAGATCCATTGGTTTTACCATGAGGTTTCTGTCAGCTCTTGGGCTGAATTTGTTGGAGGACCTGTCCTAAGTAGACAAACTGCCAGTGCAGAGTTCTTTAAAGAAAGTGGCAATATCATTTGCATTTCAAACACTCTGTCTAGTACATATTACAAGTAGACATTACGTATTTTATTAACAAAACCACTAGATTAATTTGAGAACATCAGCTGTCAACACATTTTTCACGGATAAACTATTCAGGTTTACATATTATGTGACAGACTTTGCGGCCTGGATAAGGTAGAGAAACACCATACAAGTCATGTGCAAGCAATCTCCCTCTTTGTTCAGGCTGTGGCCCAGCTTCTTTTTGGGTCTGAAATAGAGCACTGCTGCGTCATTATCACTCAGTGCCTGAGTTACCTCAACCAAAACATCATCAACAATTTCCCATCGAATGACTCAGCACATTCGAATCCCTGTTCTAAATTTCAAACAACACCGGCTGTCTAAGGTTCTGAAGTTTTATAGACACCTGGCATCAAGACAATAGTAACAGATCCTTTAAGTTATGTAAGTAGCGAGATGGAGCCGGAAAGGACTGGACTTGTTGGTCCAGCACATCTTTCTAAGCCTGTTTTTCGAAGGTCAAAGAAGTGGAGCAGTGAAGCAAAGAAGGCTACGCATGCTTGTCTGGAATGCACTGATTGGGAGATTTTCAGGTCAGCCACAAATAGTATGGCTGAGTACACTGATGCTGTGACTACATACATCAGCTTCTGCGAGGACAGCTGCACACCAACATGGACCAGGGTGAGTTAAAACAATGACATACCCTAGTTCACTGCTACACTCAGAGGGCTGCGGTTGGACAAGGAGGACTACGAACCTAAATCACAGCATTCTATCAATGACCTGCATATGCCAAGGGTGTACTTCCTCCATCATCGTTTGGTAGCGCGTCATCGGCACTGCAGACTGGGTCATTGTTTGCAATCTGCTGTCTATGTGACCTACACACCTCCAGGATGCTGAGGCATGCGTACAGATTGAGGCTGATCCCCCTCGCCCTGGAAATGAACTATGCAGAACGGCCAGAACCAAATCCTTACTTGGCAATAAAGCTCATTCTGATTCTGATAATAGCTTTTGTTGCCCTTTCACATCAAGGAGCCTAGGGCGCTTAACACCCTGTCGCCGGTTTGTCCCTGCTTGGAACACTTTACCACCGCTGACAGGAAACGTCCCAGAAGCCTTGCCATTTCAGAGATGCTTTGATCCAGTTGTCTGGCCATGACATTTTGGCAAGTGGCTCAGGTCCTTACACAAGCCCATTTCTTCTGCCACCAACATCACTACAATGATTGATTCAATAATTGATTGTTTGCGCACCATCTAAACTACTCAGACTTTGATCTGTGCCTTTGTAATGAGATTGTCAAGGTTTTTCATTTAATCTCTCAGGGATCTTATGGTTTTGGCTTATCAGTGGATGATCATCCAACGAAAACATTTCTTTATGTAAACAAAAAAATCGGTAGGAATAATTACTGAATGTATGTTACAGAAAATTATTTCGGCATCTACATGATTTACTAAATCTAAGTTCATCACAAAATTCACTGTACAGCATGTACTTTGCAAGACGTTTTAATGCACCTTCTCATCATTAGCTGTGATTTAAACAATTGGATGAGGCCAAATTCACAAACCAAAATGACCAGTTAGATCAAGCCGATAAGCCACGTACAATGAACATTTGAGCCTGGAGAGAGCGCATTTTTGTCGTGGTTACAGCCACAAGCATTTTCCTGTATTACAGCAGGTTCAGGAGGCAAAGATTGTCAAAAGTCATTCGATCGTCTCTCCATCTCTAAATGAGACAAGGGCATCTCTGGCAACTCTGGGCTACTAAGACGCAGCTGTACTGTCAATGCTTAAGGCCACTGAGCCACTGTGGGGCTCCAGCTTGTTTTTTTCAATGGAGTTATGTGTCACTCAGCTGTCAACCCATTGGACATGGCTTGTCAGGAAGGTGACATGACAGGTTTTACACCAGACAGGAGACCACGTTTGTAAGCGTCGGTTTCCGCCTGTTAGCAATTGGTTATGGCAGGCTTCTACTGCTCGGTTATTGATCATTATTTAGATGGATTCTAAAGATATTTTTTCCGATTGTTGTGGGGTTTTTAAGCAGTGAGATTGCCTTATCCGTCTGTGAGGCTTCGGCATCAGCAACCTCTGGGCAGGTGTTACACAACTTGACACCAGCAGATGGATGGATACAAACACACACACAGACTCACACTATATGTTAACAACGGCCTAACACATTTTCATAACAGCCTAATTTAAATAAGGAAAATTATTTATATCCCAAGCAGCTCTTCTTAAAGGTGTATTCTGTGATTATTCTCGCTATTTAGTAACATATCAGCCTGTTTATTCCTCCATAGGTCAATTGCAATGCGCATTGTAGCGTCAAAGCCTTGTTTCCCAGCATGCATTGCTCAACACACTTTAGAACCTAATTCTATTTTTTTTCTTCAAATAATTTTAGCTCCTTCAAAAAGCCATCATAAAAATAGTAGGTAACCGACCAGTTGGTAATTCAGCTTTTTTCCACAGAGGTGCACTAATAATTATACATGAGGCTGAAATGTTTTTACGGAAATAGCACAAACCAATGCTGTGAACATCAGCATATTGCTCTGGAATATAACAAATAATTGTCTCACAGTTGGAGGAAAGACACAAAACATTTATGTGCAGATATTTTATGTCAGCTTTATTGGTTTTCGTGGTCATTTAATCAAACACTAGTAAAGAGTATTCTATCCAATCAGGAGGAGCCGCTGTATGTTTACTGGCTCATCTTGTCGGTTGCTATGCCAGCATGTCAAAACCCCATTCATATATCAACTTAAATTGCCACTGTTATCGCCTCGTGTTTTGTCTCAAATAGTAAAGCACAAGAAGAACAGTGTTTCGCGCAGTAAATCTTTTCTTTCGGTTTGTTTTTATCACAATCTGCAATTAGTGGACAAAGATATACAGTAGGATATACACACTCTCTCATGTGGAATGATTAGGTGCAAACAGAAGCAAGGACATCACTATCACTTGGCTTGACAAACACTCTCTATCTCGTTCGGTTTTACTGTTAAAGGTTTAATCAAAGTGTGGCTGATGGTGTTGCCATTCGCCAGCTGTTGCTCAGAACACACACACACACACACCACACAGACACACACACACACACACACACACACACATGGTTGGCTACAGCTGTGTAAACACACACCTCTCCCTGCCAGGGCTGAGCAACCAACTATGTTTATAACAACATCTTTTGCAGGATGTCTGAATGAAATTTGCATTTGATTAATGAGCATTGTGTTGTGTGCAAAAGTTATTCTTTTAACTGTCTCCACTGCATACACCCAGTGCCACATCAGGCAATCTCCCATGGTCACTCAAGTGTTTTCCCAGCACTTCCAAAATGCTTAACAACAACCCGAAATTCTAAAGAGACATTGAACAATAAAGCGTGAAGAAAGTTTCGTGCAAGTTCATCAATTTTTGATTAGGCTATCAAATTCTTAGTGGGTCTTTGTATGTCTGTGTAATCGGTTGAAAATATGTTTCTCTAATGTGATTAGAAAGACAAGCACCCTTTCCACCTCATTTTGTGGGCAGTGCGCTTGCCTACAGCAGCCTCTCTGGCAACCGTGCTCGAAGAGTCCGTACATTCAGTAGCTAGGATTTTTCTAAATGTTGGGTATGTCACATGGGTCAGGTATTCCATCAATGTGAACTTTTTAGAGCAACATAATTAGTGTGTTGTGAATTTGTTGGATTGTCTTTGGTTCTTGCAAGTCAAATAGTTTTCATTGCCCTCTTGGGGCTTTGTGGTTTCTGTTTGTTTTGTTTTTAGCACAGCCCCAAGAACAGACGGCTAAGAATGCCCATCTGTGGGTTACATTATGTGTAGCTGTTTGTCACTCGTTCTCTCACTCTCTGTGTCACTGTTATGCCAGTTATATCCCTCTAGTTTGTCACCTTTACTCTTTTGCAGTTTGTTTGTTTATTCACCACTTTCAATCACCCCTATATCCCTCCCATTAGTCTGTGATAGATGTTTATTTTTTTCTCACCCTTGTCAAGTGGGACATAAAAGTGTAGACAGGGGTGGGGTGGGGGTTCCAGGTGAACTCATTCAACACAATACAAGGTGACAAGGTCACGTTACTACAGAAACCGAGCGGAAACCAGATATGGAGGCTGTCAATCTGTCATATTTTGTTAGCGGAGCCAGGTCCTATTGTTGTTTGGTTATACAATTTAACGTGTATAATACGTTATTTTTAAAAGCCAACAAACCTTGTTTCTCAATCAGCTTTCACATCAATCTGACTTTGCTCACATAAAACTGAATGGAAAAAAAACTTTTTGAGCTATTTACACAAATGGTAACGCAAACTTGCGATTGTACTGCATGATAGTTTATCCGCCTACAGCCTTGAGCTAGAGCCCTAAAGCTACTTGCCTCTTGCTAAACCACTGTCCCACAAATTCACTAAAATGCCTAAAAAAGCTTTTGATTAGAAAGCTTTCATACTCTGGCTGTCATTCTCAATGCAGGTTTACAGTGGGTAAGTGGTCCTATTGTTTGCTATATTTACACTGACAGGGTTTCAATAAGACCCACTGCTTTGTAAGCCAATGTTGAGGTTGATTGAACGTACAGCTTAAGGGGAAATGTACTAACATTTATTCTCCAATTCAAAGCTAGTTGAACTGTGGCAACAACAATCCAAACCAGCTGTAACGATGCTGGATGGGTGTAGTGCAGGTTGAGCCAAGTGCAGAGCCGTAGGATCCGTTTAACGGGTATTATTTAATGATAAACACAAAACAAACCGTAAACGGCGAAAAGACTATACTGTGAAATGAAATCAAAGTGCGCATATAGCGTCTTATACAAAATGTTCAATAACAACAGTAAATATCCCCACTCACCTCTAAAGCAACCGTGACATACAAATAATGCGAAGCAACGAGTGCACTGCTCGCGACCCTCTTATATCCCATTGATTACAAGCAGAAACAGCTGAGTGACAAAACATAAACAAGGAAGTGAATCACCGAAAGGTCTGTGTAGCCACGCCCCCACACCATTCGTGACAGTATCCCCCACTAAAAGGCTAGCTCCCCAGATAGCCGAACGAACTAACAAAAACCATAAGGGAGCAACAAGACCCACATGGGTTAGTCCATCAGGACGGGTCCCGTCCTTACAAGGCCCAGGAGGACCAACCGCCATGTTGTGTGGCTGAGTCCATCGTGAGCGTCGTCGTGGCGGCGGCCATCGTGAGCGCCGTCGTGGCGGCGGCCATCGTGAGCGTCGTCGTGGCGGCGGCCATCGTGAGCGTCGTCGTGGCGGCGGCCATCGTGAGCGTAGTCGTGGCGGCGGCCATCGTGAGCGTCGTCGTGGCGGCGGCCATCGTGAGCGCAGCCGTGGCGGCGGCCATCGTGAGCGCAGCCGTGGCGGCGGCCATCGTGAGCGTCGTCGTGGCGGCGGCCATCGTGAGCGTCGTCGTGGCGGCGGCCATCGTGAGCGTCGTCGTGGCGGCGGCCATCGTGGCGCGTCGTGGCGCGGCCTTCGTGGTCGGCGATGCGGCAGCCATTGTGGGCGGCGATGCGGCAGCCATTGTGGGCGGCGATGCGGCAGCCATTGTGGGCGGCGATGCGGCAGCCATTGTGGGCGGCGATGCGGCAGCCATTGTGGGCGGCGATGCGGCAGCCAGTGTGGGCGGCGATGCGGCAGCCATTGTGGGCGGCGATGCGGCAGCCATTGTGGGCGGCGATGCGGCAGCCATTGTGGGCGGCGATGCGGCAGCCATTGTGGGCGGTGATGCGGCAGCCATTGTGGGCGGCGATGCGGCAGCCAGTGTGGGCGGCGATGCGGCAGCCATGGTGGGCGGCGATGCGGCAGCCATTGTGGACACTGGCGTGACGGTGGCAGCCATCTTGGGCGCTGGCGGAACGACGGCAGCCATCTTGGGCGCTGGCGTGACAGCCACAGCCATCTTGAGCGCTGGCGTGACGGCGGGAGCCATCGTGGGCGCTGGCGTGACGGCAACAGCCATCTTGAGCGCCGGCGGGACGACGGCAGCCATCTTGAGCGCTGGCGTGGCGGCAACAGCCATCTTGAGCGCTGGCGGAACGGCGGGAGCCATCGTGGGCGCTGGCGTGACGGCAACAGCCATCTTGAGCGCCGGCGGGACGACGGCAGCCATCTTGAGCGCTGGCGTGACGGCAACAGCCATCTTGAGCGCTGGCGTGACGGCGGGAGCCATCGTGGACGCTGGCGAGACGGCGGCAACCATCTTGGGCGCTGGCATGGTGGCGACCATCTCGGGCGCAGGCGTGGTGGCGACCATCTCAGGCGCTGGCTCTTGGAAATCCAGCCATGTCCTCCACCACGTCCTAATAACAGCCGAGGGCTGATCATCCAACCCCTCCGGGGGTTTTTCTGTCCCTGACGTCGGTGGCCGAAAAGGGTCTTCCCACTGCGGGGTTTGTGGCTGTAGCTCCAGCCATGTCCTCCACCACGTCCTAATAACAGCTGAGGGCTGTTCATCCAACCCCTCCGGGGGTTTTTCTGTCCCTGTCGTCGGCGGCAGAAAAGGGTCTTCCCACGGCGGGGGTAGTGGCTGTAGCTCCAGGGGTTTCCCTCCCCCTGTCTGCAGCCCCGGAGCAGTGGGGGGCCGTTCCTGCAGCACCAGGACCGTGGGTGCTCTCTCCGCGGTCCTCCCGGAACACCTCCTTAGCTCCCCCCCAAAAACCTTCTTGGGACGCCTTCGGGGTGCCCTCTTGCCTTCCTCCGGGAGGGACCGCGGACCCGATGTAATCGGCCCTGATAGCTGCATCGGTGGCTCATACCCGAAGTAAGCACGGAGGCGCCTATACTCCTCTTCGGGCGTCTCCGGCTTACCCCAGTCCCACTGCTCCGTGGTGCGACGGTGAGCTTCATCCTTCGGGGCGCTATAGCTTGCCCCCCCGAGGAATCCACTCACCGTCTGCTGGCTCCGCTGGCTTCTTTGTTGGCTTCGCATTCTGTAACGATGCTGGATGGGTGTAGTGCAGGTTGAGCCAAGTGCAGAGCCGTAGGATCCGTTTAACGGGTATTATTTAATGATAAACACAAAACAAACCGTAAACGGCGAAAAGACTATACTGTGAAATGAAATCAAAGTGCGCATATAGCGTCTTATACAAAATGTTCAATAACAACAGTAAATATCCCCACTCACCTCTAAAGCAACCGTGACATACAAATAATGCGAAGCAACGAGTGCACTGCTCGCGACCCTCTTATATCCCATTGATTACAAGCAGAAACAGCTGAGTGACAAAACATAAACAAGGAAGTGAATCACCGAAAGGTCTGTGTAGCCACGCCCCCACACCATTCGTGACACCAGCCCTCCCCACCGAACCACTTCAAACTAGTTTTGAACTTTGAGTCATCGAACGGCTGTAAACACATTACTCGTTTATATTTATAATGTATTTTGCACCGATTTAAATGGCACCATGATTCCGTACACTTATTATTTTACATACATTGAGGTAACTGAATTTGACCTACAATTTCACCTGTCATTGTCTGCAATTCTTCATCAATGTGCTAGAATGGAATATGGAATAGCTTGCGCTTTTGTATTCCGCCAAGTGAATACAGAAATGTTGTTGTTGTGAAACACTGTTATTCCATTATTAACGCCTAAACTGATAAGCCAAAACATTATGATTAGATACAAGTGAAGCGAAATAACACTGATCATCTCCAAAACAAGGGCATACGTCAAAGTCTGGGATGATTAGATATTTAAGTTGTATCCTATCTGGATTGAATCGACAGAAGCTCTACTGTGTGTAAGACACAGAGAATGTGTGTCTAAGATAACTCCTGTCCATGGATCAGCTGGTAATGTCTTGGTGCCAGATACCACAGGACATCTTCAAGGTGTTGTAGAGTCCATGCCTCTGTCGGTCGGTGCTGTTCTGGAGGGACGCAGAGGAGCAAATAGCCCAATAGGCAGCTGTTGTTTTGGCTATTCAGTGTATATGAAGTAAACGTTGTGATATTATAATGCTGACATTTGAACCTTTGCTCCAGTAATTTTTTCCCAGCAAAGTTTGCCATTTTCTTGCAATCCTAGATCTTTGCATGCAATTGTTGGTTGAATTCAGTTTGTTTTTCGTATGGTCACAATCGTCTTCCTCTTTTATCTGCTGGGTTGATTGAGTATCTATGTAGATAAAATGTGTCTATGTGAAAGTGTGTGTGTGTGTACAATGCCTGAGGTATTTCTGATTAACATTTGATTGCACTGGTCAGAGGGTCAATCTGATCCATGCACTCTCATTTAACTATGAGTCATGTTTGCCCTATAACTGCACACACACACACACACACACACACACACACACACACACACACACACACACAAACACAGCAAGTTGATTAATTTATCCGTTTTAGTAACAGCTCTTCCTCTTTCTTCTTAGGAACCTGGGGAAGTCAGGCCTCAGAGTATCGTGTCTGGGACTGGGTGAGTTCTGCACATCTACTCTATATATACCAACGCTTGCTCTTACACTGTCCACAAATCTCAGTTTACCCCACGAAATGAAAAATTGCATCTGGCCAAATGTAGTATCCAACTCAGAAGCTGTCCATAACAGCTTATGTAAGTAGAAAAGGTGGAAGAGCAGGTGCGCTGTGCAAGAAAAAAAACAAGAAGAAACAGTCCAGTAAGCATTTATATTTAAGTAACTGTATACCTTAGGGATTTTGTGTGTGCGCGCTCTCTGGCTTTGTTTTTTCATGGATACACATTTTGGTGTGTGTGTGTGTGTTACAGTGTGAGTATGTACGTGTCTGTGTCCCTTACTGGCTGTTTTTCATGGTTACACATCTTGGTGTGTGTGTGTGTGTGTGTGTTATAGCGTAAGTATGACAATGTTGGCACAGACTGGAAGGGATTTTACGGACTAACGGATGCTCTCTTCAATTCAGGCCAGAAGTTTTCAATTTAATTCAAGTCCTGCTAGCCGACAGAGAGTAAAGAGAATGCAAATCAGCCCAGGTCAAATTGTATTTCGGGCGTTGGGCGTAGCTAGGCTAGAGAAGCTGGTAGGTGACAAGGGTTAATAGCTAGCTGGCTAACACAACAGCACTAATTTTAGTTTAGTTGTGCAAAGTAAATGAGTCATAGTTTCAAGGCAGCTTATTAACTAGTCCAGCTGTCAATAGAGCTACAGTACCTAACATTACTCTGTCATTCCCATCGCTGACTCAGTGTGTATCTGATTGTTGTCTCTCGCTTATGCAGGCAAGTCCAATGGATTTTTTTCGTCAATGTAGAAATCATTTTTGTTTTCATTTGTAAATGTGGTTACATTTTTGACTCGTAAAATGTCTCCCCAAACCTCAAGGTCTCACAGATCAGAAGGGTTTTTATCTTTCAAAAATAGTTTTTACTTAAATATTGAAAGAATATTAAAGTTTGTTTTATGCAACTAAGTATAAGCAATATCTGCTTGCATGTCCACAAAGCATTTTTTAAATATCAATGATGGTTTGAAGTCGTCCATCAACAGTGAACCTAACATCCGAGTAAGGAAATTCACAGATACTTTCAGATGATTTCAACATGACATAAACAACATTAACTACGTACCAACTGGTTTCTAGGGAAACCAGACCTTGTCTATACAATATTTAGAGATGAAGGAAGCATATGTCATTTGGTCTTTTAATTTCCCATTGGGACGTTTGGCAGGGTTTGGTTCTTCCTGCCCTTAGACCCTGCCAGTGTTTTGGAGTGGTTGCCAAGGTCTTTATTTTATATAGAGTCAAGGAAGAAAGTATTTGATTCGCAATTTATAACTTCTTTGAACTGCCTTATTCGGGATTTATTTCGTTATTCTGTCTCTCACGGTGAAAATAAAACCACCATTAATATTCTAGTCTAATATCATGTCTCGGTGGGCAAACGTACAAGCGGGGGCATCAAATGCTTTCTTCGTCAATGTAGATGTTTCAATTTGAAACACAAGCCAATCCTCCAATGGAAATACAGTTCTAAAACAGAAACTCCCACCACACCACATGCCGTTAATGTATGTAACACCCAAAAGCGATGAAATTTTATTTTGTAAGACTGATGGCACCACTATCAATATCATCTATATCCATGGCTGTAAGTCGTAAAGAGAATTTAGATTTAGACTTTATGACTGGACAACATAAAAAAGAAAAACCCTTATTTGTAGGAATATAAACCCTTTATCGTGTTGCTGCGGCGTGCTAAGTCACACACAGAGTGTTTTCCTGTAGCCTGTGGTGACTATTCCGAAATGCTCATTCAGTCAATAGTCTCCACTAGTAATGGCCGAACATCTCCACAGATGGGACCAGATATCTTTCACCAATCAGTCTTCAGAGACACGTAATTCTCCCCTAGTGGTCCCGCGGCAGGTTTAATTATAAATGTTTAACTATACGTTTTGTCTCCGAAGACAAATTGGTGTAAGGGATCTGCTCCATTTTGGCTCCTTGTTGACAAGACGTCTGGGCATCGCTATAGTGATCTATTGACCCACTGGAGCGTTTTCGAATAGTCACCCCGACATACAGGTGAACACTTATTCTTCTTCATTCAACTGCAGTTAAAACATCAATTGTGTTGTTGAAAGTTGATTCAAGAAAACAGTGAAGTGCGGTTTGACAGAAAGTCTGTGGAGATATGTTTCCGCTTTAAGTGTTAATAATCCATCTCTGGCACTGCTGTGTTGCCATGGCTTCTAAGCCTCTAATTTATACATTTTATCTCCGCCTCCAGTGGTCCTTCATATCCTCTTTGCTCTCCCTCCTCCCACCCTCCCACCCTCTCCTATCCTTGAGGGATAACCATAATGACCCCCACACCAAGCACTCCCTCTGAGCTCCTTCAGGGTTCAATGGGCCAGCAATCTCGGCAGGTAGAAGCCATTTGTCACGTGACATATAATGGCTGTATGTATTTACCACAGGAAATTGAAAGGAGCTGCAGGGCACGGAACGAAGCTTTGATGTACCTGATGACAATGATCTCCCTGACCAAAATGATGTAACGGCAAAATGTGCTACTTTGTCTTTGATTGATGAAAAACTAAAATATTTATGTTCTTTTTTTAGTGTTAGGGTTCAGCATCCAGATGTATAATTTACAGTCTTAAACTGATAGATTCCGTGAATCTATAATGATTATGGTGTGTTAAAACTAACCACATTGTGTTGGTCATGCGTGCTTTGGTTAGTTTCTCTGGCAATGGTTTATTTGTTGGTGCCTAGAAGTGATGAGATTAATATCATTTTCAATTCTTCATAATAAATGGTGGATACTTTGAAATTATTTCGACATGACACAGCAAAGGCTAGTATCTGTCAAATGACTTGAATCGGTTTTCTCTCCTGCAAATTAGGCAGTTAACCTTAATAACCACTCGGCCGTGCTCATGAATGTGCTCTAACATAAAGGGTGAGATTTTAATAAAATACATTTGATTGATTGATATCGGTTTAGGTCAATGTCTTAGGTTCGCACTGTTCGGGTTAAGCTAAGATCTTACTAAGATTATCAGAAGACTTGGGTGGTGGGGTTTTCTGCTTTGCAACTTGGCCAGATAAGAAACCACCGAGGAAAATTGAGAGAGACTGATTTAAAAAAGCATCTGATGTCAATCGGAGTTGGGTGAAAAGATAGAGGATGGGGTATGGCACATTATAGAGGTGGTGAGTGATGGAAGTGAAGGCTGAAGAAAAATAGATGAACATTTATTTTTTGTCCACCTTGTTGTCCCAAGAATTGGAACCAGCGATTTTCTGCTATTGCCACAACAGCGCTAGACTAGCCACCTGTAAAGTTTGCTCAGGTCGTAGCAGAGATAATCTCTGTTTAATAGTAGTGCACTGTACAGGATATAGGGATCATTTGGGACACACATGTGTTCGTGCTACCCGCCACCTAACTCTAACCCTGTAAGTAAACAGGCTGTCCGATCACCATGACAAAAAGACAGGGCACGCAGGTTGACAGATGTACAATGTTTTTTTCACACCACAGTTTGATGTTTTGCCACGTGCCGACAACATAGAAGAGACATTTAGACTAGAGCTTTGTTTTAACCACAGCCTGTTGTAATGAATGGCCTCTTACAGGCAATCAGAACTCGAACACAAACGCAGGGATGCAGTACAAGGCTCTTTAATTGTCATATCACAGACAGGACATTCACTGGAGCTCTAGAACTTAACAAAAACAGAAACACAAAACCAAAACGTCAAACCAAGGAGTATACTCAAAACAGGAATATCACAAACTAAAACACAAGAACTCATGGGCTAGATAAGCGAACTAAGCATAAACGGACTAACAAACAGGACACAGTATGAAACACACAAAGACTACTAAACGGGTTACAGGAAACTAGAAACAAAGACAGGACTCATAAACATAGACACCGACTAAGAACCACAACCAGACCCACCCAACAAATACACAGACTGACAGGAAGAGTACAAGAACAAAACCTCCCTACAAAACGAACAGACTCAAGACAAACGAACCAACATACCTTAACAATGCCCCGACACTGAAGAACAGACAACACCCGACTTAAATACATGAACTGATTAACAGACAGAGAACAGGTGAGAAGACAACCCACAGGTGATTACAATTAGTCCATGCTAACATTGCAGTGGAAGCGCTTGGATCCTCCAAAGGCGGGGGAGGGGTACTGACCAAACCTCCGAACCTTACAGTATCCCCTCCTCCACGCGCAACTCCTGGAGCGCAGAAGACCAAACCGGGGAAAGCAGGTCTCAGGTAGGGCAGGAGTTACAAAGAACAGAGGGACCGAGCTGGATAGAGGGCTACATGGGTCCGGGAACTGCACTGGGGTCGGTGGAGTAGAAGCCCGGACGGACGAAGGCAAGTCCGGAGGCCGGACAGGCATAGGCGGAGCAGAAGGCCGAACAGACGGCCGTGGGTTAGGCGGCCGTGGCGGCGGAGACGGATCAGGGTGTCGTGACGGCGGACGCTGGTCAGGAGACCGTGACGGCGGAGACGGTTCAGGAGACCGTGACGGCGGAGACGGTTCAGAAGGCCGTGACGGCGGAGACGGGTCTGGAGGGCGTGCAGGCTTTGACGAGTCAGGAGGGCGTGCAGGCTTTGACGGGTCAGGAGGGCGTGCAGGCTTTGACAGGTCAGGAGGGCGTGCAGGCTTTGACGGGTCAGGAGGGCGTGCAGGCTTTGACAGGTCAGGAGGGCGTGCAGGCTTTGATGGGTCAGGAGGGCGTGCAGGCTTTGACGGGTCAGGAGGGTCGACCAGGCAGAGACGGGTCAGGGGGTCGACTAGGCAGAGACGGGTCAGGGGGTCGACCAGGCAGGGACGGGTCATGGGTTCTGCCCGGCAGGAGCGGGTCAGGCGGGCGTGCCGGAGGACACAGGTCTAAAGGCCGTGCCGGTGGAGACGGATCAGGAGACCGGACAGGCGGAGACGGGTCAGGAGACCGGACAGGCGGAGACGGATCAGGAGACCGGACAGGCGGAGGCGGATCAGGTGGTCGACCCGGCGGGAGCAGGTCTGGAGGCCGGACAGGCAGAGACGGGTCATGGGTTCTACCCGGCGGGAGCGGGTCAGGAGGTCTACCCGGCGGACACGGGTCAGGTGGCAACGCCGGAGGAGACGGGTCAGGAGGCAGGGCCGGAGGACACGGGTCCGGAGGCAGCGCCGGAGGACACGGGTCAGGAGGCAGCGCCGGAGGACACGGGTCAGGAGGCAGCGCCGGAGGACACGGGTCAGGAGGCAGCGCCGGAGGAGACGGGTCAGGTGGCCGTGCCGGAGGAGACGGGTCAGGTGGCCGACCCGGCGGATGAAGCTCGGGAGGCCGTGCCGGAGGACACAGGTCCGGAGGCCGGAGAACTGACGTAGGCCCGGGAAGGGGCACAGGCCCGGGAAGAGTCTCAGGTAGAGCTACGGCCTCAGGCAGGGTAACGGGCTCAAGGACTGGAGTGGACTGAGGAACTGGAGTGGACTGAGGAACAGTCATTGGCCCGGCAACAGGCTTTAGCCCGGGAACTGGCTCGGCCCGGACGACGACCTCGAGGACCGCCCGGGGCTCGAGGACCGGACTGGAGTCAGGCTGGGGGACCGGACTGAGCTCGGGGTCTGGAGTGGGCTCTGGGGCTGGAGTGAGCTCTCGGGCTGGAGTGAGCTCTGGGGCTGGAGTGAGCTCTGGGGCTGGAGTGAGCTCTGGGGCTGGAGTGAGCTCTGGGGCTGGAGTGAGCTCTGGGGCTGGCTCAGGCAGGGAAACTGGGACTGGGACAGGCAGGGAAACTGGGACTGGGACAGGCTGGGCAACTGGGACTGGGACAGGCTGGGCAACTGGGACAGGCTCAGGCTGGGAACCTGGGACAGGCAAGGACACGGGGACTGGCTCAGGCAAGGACACGGGGACTGGCTCAGGCAAGAACACGGGGACTGGCTCAGGCAAGGACACGGGGACTGGCTCAGAGACGGGGACAGGCTCAGAGACGGGGACAGGCTCAGAGACGGGGACAGGCTCAGAGACGGGGACAGGCTCGGGCAAGGAAACAGGGACTGGCTCGGGCAAAGAAACTGGGACTGGCTCGGGCAAAGAAACTGGGACTGGCTCGGGCAAGGAAACTGGGACTGGCTCGGGCAAGGAAACTGGGACTGGCTCGGGCAAGGAAACTGGGACTGGCTCGGGCAAGGAAACTGGGACTGGCTCGGGCAAGGAAACTGGGACTGGCTCGGGCAAGGAAACTGGAGGGAGCTCAGTGACTGGCCGAAGGTGTGGTGCACGGCGGAGAAGTTGTGCCCTCAGGTAGTCCAGGAGCTTAGGGCAGAGATCTTCTTGTCCCTTCCTCCACACGAAGAACTCCTGATGCCACCATCTCCTTTCATCGTCCATCACCGCCTCCTCCTGGACCCAGGCCAGAAAGTCGATAAATACCTCCAGATCCTCCCGTAGAGCCCTCTCCAAGGCCGGGGAGGTTGCCGACGGTGGCGTCGGCCTGGAGGACACCGGATAGACCGGTTCATAGGGACCCGTTTCGAGCGGCGGGGCGGCAGCCATCTCATGCTGGGGGGCGACAGCCATCTCATGCTGCGGGGCGGCAGCCATCTCATGCTGCGGGGCGGCAGCCATCTCATGCTGCGGGGCGGCAGCCATCTCATGCTGCGGGGCGGCAGCCATCTCATGCTGCGGGGCGGCAGCCATCTCATGCTGCGGGGCGGCAGCCATCTCATGCTGCGGGGCGGCAGCCATCTCATGCTGCGGGGCGGCAGCCATCTCATGCTGCGGGGCGGCAGCCATCTCATGCTGCTGGGCGGCAGCCATCTCATGCTGCTGGGCGGCAGCCATCTCATGCTGCTGGGCGGCAGCCATCTCATGCTGCTGGGCGGCAGCCATCTCATGCTGCTGGGCGGCAGCCATCTCATGCTGCTGGGCGGCAGCCATCTCATGCTGCGGGGCGGCAGCCATCTCATGCTGCGGGGCGGCAGCCATCTCATGCTGCTGGGCGGCAGCCATCTCATGCTGCTGGGCGGCAGCCATCTCATGCTGCTGGGCGGCAGCCATCTCATGCTGCTGGGCGGCAGCCATCTCATGCTGCGGGAACTCAAACACCCTTGGCTGCGGGGTGGCAGCCATCGGGACCTGAGGAGTTGAGGACGGAATGGTTGGTGGTAGAGCGGGGCTTAGTTGTAGGGTGTAGGGATCCCAGCGGTACCACCCATCCAAGTACTCTTCCTCAGACTCCTCCTCCAACTCCTCCTTCGACTCAGAGAGGTGCGTCTCTCTCACCTCTCGTTCCTCAATGAACGTTGCCGGCAACCGGATAGTCGGTGAAGCGGATGGTCGTGGAGAGAGAGGAATCCCCCTCCGTATGGCGCGTAGGCGAAGACTCTCTCGTCTTTCGACGAACTGTTCGCCCTGACGCGAACAGCTCGTCCATCTCTGCTGCGTTCTTTTGGACGGTCGGGGCATTCTGTAATGAATGGCCTCTTACAGGCAATCAGAACTCGAACACAAACGCAGGGATGCAGTACAAGGCTCTTTAATTGTCATATCACAGACAGGACATTCACTGGAGCTCTAGAACTTAACAAAAACAGAAACACAAAACCAAAACGTCAAACCAAGGAGTATACTCAAAACAGGAATATCACAAACTAAAACACAAGAACTCATGGGCTAGATAAGCGAACTAAGCATAAACGGACTAACAAACAGGACACAGTATGAAACACACAAAGACTACTAAACGGGTTACAGGAAACTAGAAACAAAGACAGGACTCATAAACATAGACACCGACTAAGAACCACAACCAGACCCACCCAACAAATACACAGACTGACAGGAAGAGTACAAGAACAAAACCTCCCTACAAAACGAACAGACTCAAGACAAACGAACCAACATACCTTAACAATGCCCCGACACTGAAGAACAGACAACACCCGACTTAAATACATGAACTGATTAACAGACAGAGAACAGGTGAGAAGACAACCCACAGGTGATTACAATTAGTCCATGCTAACATTGCAGTGGAAGCGCTTGGATCCTCCAAAGGCGGGGGAGGGGTACTGACCAAACCTCCGAACCTTACACCTGTCTCACAACCATGCTAACTTTTAGTTCATACACTAGAATCAGAATCAGCTTTTTTGGCCAAGCTTGCGTAAACAAACAAGGAATTTGACTCAGGCAAAACTCTGCCCCTAGTGGGCATATTTAAATTCACACACTCCAACACAGCCCCAGTCATACATTCTTCTACCCTCACCAACTCAATGAGCCTCTTATTTCTGATAATGAATTACGGCCTAAACTGATGTACAAAGAGAAGACAAAGACAAAGAGAGAAAGACAAAGAGACAATAGCGGATAGAGAGCGACAGGGAGAGAAACAGAAATACTGTACAGTCTCTCTCTCTCATTAGGTGGATGTGATAACAGTTCAGCACATTTGTCCTCTCCTAATGTGAGTGGCTGAACAAATTAGCCAGCCCACACACCACCATCCTCCCAAGCTCTCTGGGGGCTGAAAAAGGGAGAGACAGAGAAGGAAAGGGCAAGAAGGAGAAGAGAGAGAGAGACGAGCCAGAAGGAGAAGACGGAGAAGTCTTCTCTTGTCTCCGTCTCCCCATTCATGACAAGTTCTTAAGACCGGGATATTCTAAAGACTTCTTGGCCAGGTTCTAAAGACATGAAAAGATTCTAAAGACCTTTTGAACCTAGATGTAAAATGTACACAGTGACATACTGAGATGTAATGCATATACATGATGCCAGTAAACAGAATAGAAAATGCAAGTATTTTATTATTTTTTTTTTCCCTTTGTAAAGCATATTGAATTGCTTCTATGTATGAATTGTGCTATTTATATAAACATGCTTGCTAGCTTGCTTACAACCGTCACGATGCTGGAAGGAGGAGGCAGGCACAGAGCTTCTTCTTAAGTTTATTTTCATTTAAACCGGCGTTGGATCATTTGGTAGTGCTGGGACCGGTGGAGGCTCCCCCCCCCTGGAAACGGACATGACGCTGGAGCAGAGGGTGGCTCCGCCTCCGACGCAGGGCAAGGAATGGGTGGCAGCCGGAGCCCACGTGGCCACTCCTACAGGGGCGACTACTGGACTTCCTCCTCGGCCTCCTCTGGCAACAGAGGGTCGCCGTCCCACGCCTCCGGAGATGGCAAGAGAAACCCCTCAGCTAGCCACTCCGGTGGACGTGACAGGAGAAGCTCAGGGCTGGTGAATTGCAGGGGAGTCTCAGAGCTAGGGGCCTGCGCTGGGGCCTTGGTGCGAGGGGCCGGCACAGGAGGTACCCAACAGAGGACTGGCTGCTGGCCTGGCTGAAGCACCGGAAGCGGCGGAGGTCCTCTGAGTAGGGATTGTCGCCTATAGCAGGTCGGTACCGCCAACTGGTGCTGATACAGTGAGAGATCATCACCGAGCCCCCATAGCCCACACAAAATAATTATTTGCGGAGGCTCCTCCTAGCCAGACCTCCCCCTTCCATCAAGCTCTGCTGCGTCCATTTGGTTAGTTAGATCATTCTGTCACGATGCTCATGGGGTTGAAAGGAGGACGCAGACGCACAGCAACTTCCAAAGTGTCTTTTCATTTATTTTAACTTGAGGCACAAAGCAAACAGCAAAATGGCTGCACTTAGGTAACATCAAACAACGATCCTGAAAAAAACAGAAACACAGGGACACTTAAATACAAGTACTAGTTAATTAAATTAGTAGCTGCTGAAAACAAAACAACACAGTTATAAACATCTTTAATGCCATCACGTTTTTCCTCCAACGATTGCAACTGCTGGAAAGCCTTGGCCTTTACCGTCTTTAATCCTTATCTGGCAAAATGAGGTTCAGGTGTTCATCAGGTTGTTTGGCTGAAAGGTTGCACTTCTCTCACTATTTCACGGCCTTATTTCATTTTGTTAGGTGCTTCTTTTTACCTGAGTGCACCTTCCAACATCCATTATGCAGAAAGGCTTTCTCGCTTTCCACTTACAGTACGAGTTAAGTGAGGTGCATCAAGTACTTCAGAACTTTTAGCCGTTAGCTAGTGCAGTAAAACACTTGGGGGAAAAACAAGATTTTTTTACCAAGAAATAGTTTTCGACTTTGTGCATATCCAGTTTATAGAGTCACAGTGCCTTTGCCATTTATTCTTTTGTCACAACAAATCACTATCTGCTGGCACCTGGAGTTTAGAAGTATATTCTTGTAAATGTTGTATAACTGTGGCCTACCGCAGTTGCAAAGTGTCTCACTCAGGAAAGATAAATGGAAACAAATATGAGGGGAAAGAAAAACCATGTCTGTATCGTTAAGACATACTGCCATCTGTAATCTTGACCTGTAATGTTACTTCAAGGACAAAATAAGTATGTTAGGTAATACACAAGTGTAAACTCCATGATTGGACTGTTTATTAAAAGGGTTGTAATTCCCACACGGTTCAAGGTTTATGGATATTAATACCCACAGATTAAGATATAAAAGTCATTGTTTCATTTAGCTGGAGTACAGAGACAAAATGTGTTTCACAGTCCAAATGCTCGTATGGACTGTAGTTATCCCTTGCTAATCAACCAAAACAAACTTTCATACCTCGTTCCATAATCTTGTTTCATGGGATCATGAAATGCTAATTGCTAGGAAATCGGCAGCAGTGTGTGAAAAAGGAAGTAATTGATTAGTGTATTCAGATCCATCAGCTATTTTTTTTACCAACTCTTTTTGTTCTTTAGTCCGAGTCTCTGTTTTTTTTTTTTTGCAAAGTCTAGTCACTTGCTCATTTATAGACATGTGTAAAACCACTGTTGAATTGCTATATCAAAAACTAAGATTTTCAAAGTCTGATCCTTCAGTGAAAGATTTGCCATTCGTTGCATTCCAGAGGGCATTTTGTCTGAAAATCTGAAATCTGTAAATCAATATCAATAAACATATTTATATTTTAACTATCGCTTAATATGTCAAAATATGGCAACAACAAAAAAAGTGATTTGGAGCAAAGAACAGAAAGTGTTGTTTTAAAAATGCTGATGTATACACTAATCAATTACTCCCTATTTCACACACTGCTGTCTTTTTTCTACCAATTAGCATTTGGGAAATCACGACCATGCTCTCATGCACAAATGCACATATGCAGTCTCAGCCAATTAGCAGGGAGGATGCCTGAAGTTCAGCATGAACCTATTGACCGTATGACAGAACTCCCATGAATCGACCGGCGATCGAAGCCCTAACCGGTTTAGTGAATCTGAATTTGAAGCAACAGTTGATTATTAGCTGTGAAAATGTAACACGGGATTTCTCAAAGGTAGACGTTAATTAATCGGCCCGTTTATGAACACAGTATCAGCATATCTTTAGACTGGAGTGCAAGAAGAGCAAAAAAAATACTGTCAATGAGCCAAACAAAAAATATTTGTACTGTTTGTATGATTTTTTTAACAGAACTAATCCATTTGTTTTCTGTCAATGCCATATGTCATTCGTCCCTAATTGGCAAAACATCATCTTTTAGTGTCTGGGAAGAGAAAACCACATACCAGCATAGCAATAATGAACAACAAGTGTTTCTCTGGTAAAATCTCGTGAGTTATTACCTACTCAGCACCGTTTGTCTGATAGAAAGTCATAAACACGGAAAAAAAGTTTGAGCAAGACAGTTAACCTTAATTGCTCTCAGGTCCTTGTTGTAAATAAATAAAAATGTACCTGGAAATATAACTGGCAAGAGCAAACGTCTGCCATAGTTTCTCACATGAATGCAGAATAGAGTTTGAGCGTAAGACACAAATGGACGCAGGTGCGGAGAATGGAGTTGGGCGAACGATGACGAGGATAAATGGTTGCTCGTTCTGGTCGTGTGTTACAGAGCTGACAGACTGTAGTGAGTAATGGGGGAGCCTGAATGTCTGGCTGGTCCGTACTATGGCCCCATTGAAACAGATAAGAATGCATCTGATGTCATCTGGAATTCAAATGCTCAGTGACTCTAAATGTAAAGTAGCTGTTTGTGGTCGACATCATGTACAGATGAAAAAAGGTAATAGATGAAGAATGAACAAAACAGTTGGAATACAGTTGGAATAGTTGAAGAACGTTTCAGATAATGATTGGAGTGGTGACTATATAATGCTAATCGATTAATTGTGATATAATTATCCGAATAGCGTATCTGAAGATCTAAATGCACTAGGTTGTGGGGAGCATAGTGTTTGTAGTCTATGTGATATAATAATCCGAATATCTGAATATCTAAATGCACCAGGTTGTGCAGTGGTGAGCATAGTGTTTGTAGTCTATGTGATATAATAATCCGAATATCTGAAGATCTAAATGCACCAGGTTGTGCAGTGGTGAGCATAGTGTTTGTAGTCTATGTGAAATAATAATCCGAATATCTGAAGATCTAAATGCACCAGGTTGTGCAGTGGTGAGCATAGTGTTTGTAGTCTATGTGATATAGACAGATAATGAGGCAAAGGGCGGAAGGGTTTAGTCATATTGACCAGCCGTCCAAAGGCCGGAGGATCATTTCGGATCAGTGGGTGACATGACAGAGTCACTGATGTTCTTCCTCAGCCCGGAGGAGTACAGTCATGTTGGGCTTCGATGGCTGGTGGCAGGCAGGAGGCAGGCAGGCAGGCAGACGGCAGGTGGTCGACCCTAAATGCGAACCCTACAATGTGTTTCAGTTGGGAGGTTGGTATTGGCTCTATCTGTGGTGCATTAAGCCGGACCCAGATTGTGTGGGGGATTATTATGAAGACAATTCAAGCGCCTCAAGTGGTACATCTGCTAGTGCGCCTTCTTGGTTGTAACTGTGATGTTGTCCAGCCACTTGAGATTGCGGGAAATGATGGACCCCAGGAAATCGAATTACTCAGTCGAACTAACAGCTGAGCCCTCGTTCCCAAAGGAAACGGGGGGTGTTTCCTCACATCAAGCGCAACCTCTAGCGTTTTGTCAGAGTGTATGTACGTGTCTGTATGTTCTAGGTGACCTCGTCCCCAGGTTATTACAGACAGCACATATGAGCCTGGAACATTCTATGTTTGCCTTGTGGGAGGGAACATAAAAGCATTAGCCCCTGAAATTCAATAGCCAGAACAAGGAGACACATACTGTGTGTTAGTTATCGTTTTTACAAAAACTATTGCATCAAATAAGTATTCGGCAATGTTCAAAAGTAGCTAGCTAAACTCAACAGTCGTACATGTGCATAAAAACAGCTTTGGACGAACACCTTCCGTGGATTTGGACAGAAGTGTCAGCAAACAAGGTTATGACCAACCAGAGTTTTGTCTTTAGCAAATGCGAAGAGTTTGACAGGGGTGAGAGGAGTGAGACGAGTGAGAGGAGTGAGATGGGTGAGAGTGGGGAGAAAGGGGTGAGAGCTGTAGGACCGAGGTAGCCCCCCACGTTGAACAAGTAGCATTTGTCATTCGGATCCATGGTTAGTTAGAAAACTAGCAAACATTTTCCATAATACTTTCTGAAGTTTGCAGCAGCAGTTTAAATTAAATTGGGCTGTTATGCTCTGTCCTGTTTCCATGTGTGTATATACCCATGTCCACTGTGGACCGTCCACCAGTTCTGGTGCAGCGGGACACATAGACAGCTAGAGTAGCTCTGTTGTTGTAATCTGCCCGGGAACGCTTTCTGCCATAACACCCATGCATGCATTATTCACAGTAGAAGTGTCTAGTACAGTGATCTGCTGCGACCCGTCTTTAGGGGGCAATTATGCGTGACGGTTTCCATGTAGGGTGGACTCATCCACACTCCTCCACACTCATCCACACTCCTCCACACTCCTCCACACTCATCCACACTCCTCCACACTCATCCACACTCCTCCACACTCATCCACACTCATCCACACTCCTCCACACTCCTCCACACTCATCCACACTCCTCCACACTCCTCCACACTCATCCACACTCCTCCACACTCATCCACACTCCTCCACACTCCTCCACACTCATCCACACTCCTCCACACTCATCCACACTCCTCCACACTCATCCACACTCCTCCACACTCATCCACACTCCTCCACACTCATCCACACTCATCCACACTCCTCCACACTCATCCACACTCCTCCACACTCATCCACACTCATCCACACTCATCCACACTCCTCCACACTCATCCACACTCCTCCACACTCATCCACACTCCTCCACACTCCTCCACACTCATCCACACTCCTCCACACTCATCCACACTCATCCACACTCCTCCACACTCCTCCACACTCATCCACACTCCTCCACACTCATCCACACTCATCCACACTCATCCACACTCCTCCACACTCATCCACACTCCTCCACACTCATCCACACTCATCCACACTCATCCACACTCCTCCACACTCATCCACACTCCTCCACACTCATCCACAGCTAGTCATCCACACAGATTCCATTTTTTATTTTCCTAATCA